>LPNX011190197.1:0-28535 GCA_001517045.1 Pseudotsuga menziesii | reverse complement strand
TCAACCAAGACGGGTTCACCTAGTAGCTGCAAAACATGTGATGAGATATCTGAAAGGGACTATAGACTTTGATCTATACTATGATGGTAGCCATGAGTATAGAATGTATGGCTACACAGTTGCAGATTGGACTGGAAGTATCTCAGACAGGAAAAGCACATCAGGTATATGCTTTTGGTCTACCACGAGTTCATGGTTTAGTAGGAAACAGTCCAGTGTTTCTCTTAGCACGGTTGAAGCAGAATACATAGTAGATTGCTCTACTAAGTTGTGAAGCCATATGGCTTCAGAAGTTGATATCAGGTCTCCTTGACCTGAAGATGGACACTACAATGATTCTATATGATAACCATAGTTGTGATGACAAAGGACCCTGTGTTCCGACGTAACACGTAGAAATCCGGTATTTCTACATACAAGATAAGATGCATATGATGATACTGTAGATGCAGATGATGGTGATTCAGTATTTCTATACTGAATATATAGATGATGATGATTTCAGTATTCCCATACTGAAGATATAGATGATATTTCAATATTTACATACTGTAGATACAGATGATGGTGATTCCGTATTTCTATACTAAATATATAGATGATGATGTTTTCAGTATTCACATACTGGAGATACAGATGGTGATAGATCAGTATTCAGATACTGAAGATGTAGATGATGATGGTTGGGATGATGATGTACCGACGAAGCCTCTGCCTCGAGTAGAGTTTGAACACTTTTGAGACAAGCTTGGTGTTGTTCGGAAAGACCTTCCTCGAAAGGGGGAGTAGTGATGTTGCAGTGGGATTATATCATCCCTGGGCATTTGCCCTAAAGTGATACGGAGACCTTGGTCCTCGAGAATGAAGAGGGATTGTATCATCCTGGGACATCTGTCCATAATATATCTGGTGACCTCGGTCATCGAGAACGTGATGGGATTGTATCATCCTTGGGCACCTTCCCTAAAGTGATCCGGAGACCTCGGTCTTCGAGAATGAAGAGGGATTGCATCATCCTGGGACATCTGTCCATAATAGATCCGGTGGCTTCGGTCCTCGAGAATGTGGTAGGATTGCATCATCCTTGGACATAGTCCTAAAGTGATAGGGAGTGATTATCCCGTAATTGTATCCGGTGACTTCGGTCATCGAGAATGTGGTAGGATTGCATCATCCTTGGACTCAAGTCCTAAAGTGATAGGGAGTGATTACCCCATAATTGTATCTTGTGACTTCGGTCATCGAGAATGTGGTAGGATTGCATCATCCTTGGACTCAAGTCCTAAAGTGATAGGGAGTGATTATCCCATAATTGTATCCGGTGACTTCGGTCGTCGAGAATGTGGTAGGATTGCATCATCCTTGGACTCAAGTCCTAAAGTGATAGGGACTGATTCTCCCGTAATCAATCCGGTAACTTCGGTTGTCGAGAATGTGGTGGGATTGTATCATCCCTGGAATTTAAGTCCAAAAGTGATCCAAAGACTTTTTGTCTTTGAGTTGTGGATTGTAGGTTGTTGCTGATGATGATGATGACATACGGATCGAAATATCAGAGTATGATGATGATGACGTACTAATCTAAAAGATCAGAGTATGATGATGACACACTATGATTATGATGTTTCTGATCGAAAGATCAGAATGTGATGATGATCGACAGATCAGAATATGATGATGATGACGTACTAATCTAAAAGATCAGAGTATGATGATGACACACTATGATTATGATGTTTCTGATCGAAAGATCAGAGTATGATGATGATGTTTCTGATCGAAAGATCAGAGTATGATGATGATGTTTCTGATCGAAAGATCAGAGCATGTTGATGATGTTTCTGATCGAAAGATCAGAGTATGATGATGATGTTTCTATGTTGATGATGTTTCTGATCGAAAGATCAGAATGTGATGATGATTATGATCGACAAATCAGAATATGATGATGATGATGTTGCTACTGATCGAGAGGTCAAAGTACTGAAGATGTTGCTCCTGATCGAAAGCTCAAGGTGCTGAAGATGTTGTTGTTGATCGAAAATTCAAAATGCTGAAGATGTTGCTGATCAAAAGGACAAAATGCTGAAGATGTTGTTGTTGATCGAAAATTCAAAATGCTGAAGATGTTGCTGATCAAAAGGACAAAATGCTGAAGATATTGTTGCTGATCGAAAAAAAAAATCAAAGTGCTGAAGATGTTGCTGATCGAAAGTTCAAAATGCTGATGATGATGTTGCTGATCGAATAGTCAAAGCGCTGAAGATGTTGCTGATTGAAAGGTCAAAATGCTGAAGATGTTGTTGATGATCGAACAGTCAAAGTGCTGAAGATGTTGCTGATCGAAAGGTCCAAGTGCTGAAGATGTCATTGCTAATTGAAAGATCAAAATGCTGAAGATGTTGCTGATCAAAGACTGAAGATATTGTTGATGATGAAGACTGAAGATTGAAGATGAAGACTACATGATGTTGAAAAGTTTCCAATGATTTATAGATGTGCTACCCTACTGATGTTGATGATGTCCCCCATCTCTGCTCTTGTTGTTGTTGATGTAGAATACCCTTCTCGTTAAGGGGGAGTGTTGAAATATTGTAACTTCAAAGAATATTCTTTATGTATCTTTTGTGGTCCCCGATGGTCCAACCAGGAGAACCATTTGTATTTCATTGTACCTCGATGCTCCTAATAGGAAGAACTAATAAGAGTCATGAGGTAGTCCCCTCAAATTGTAAAGGTGGGTCATTAGCACCCCAGTGTGGTTACTTGAGCCTACATGTGTAACTCGAGCCTACATGAGTTAGCTTAAGCCGACATGTTAATTGAGTAAACTTTAAGTGAACGGATGAATATAAATAGAGGTGTAGTGCTCCTCAATTGACACACACACACTCACTTGGAATAACGCACTTGTGGAGGAGAGAAGTTGCTGGAGAAGGAGGAGAATCAAGTTTTTGATCTCCTTGTTGGTTTTACCTTTTTCCCTTTTTGGGGCATCTATATTGAGGAAGCTTTTGCTGGGTTTTTCCCTTTAGGGTTTTCCCAAGATAAATCTGTGTTGTTCTTGTGATGCTGTTTCTTTCAGTGATCCTGTTTTATATGCTTTTATTATGAAAAATGAAATGATATACTGATGTCTTAGTTAAGCATATGAAAATTTAACACAGTAGACCTATTACTACCTGATACTCAACGATGTTGTTGGTAGCTGGACCAATACACACCGCTCCTAAACTGACTAGATCGTGTGCAGGGGAATACATAACCCAAGTAGCTGAAGGAAGGTTTAGGGTATGGCGGCAAGCACCATCAACGAAGCCATAGAAGGCCATTCGATCCGCATAACCAAAACATGGCATACATAGCCTAGACACTAAACTCAAAACCATATTCAAAATACTAAAACACACTGAAAGTAAAAAATGTACATATATATAAGGTACCACACACGAGTGATCTAAACATAGTACCTCTTTAGGTACAACCCATTGCGAGGTTTCTCGAAAAGGATTCCGTCATAATCTACAAGCTCATAGGCCCGTTTCTCTAAAACCTTGGAAACGATAAAAGGACTGTACCACATTGATTTGAACTTCCCTTTTCCTAGTTTATCATGTTTTTGATCGTAGGTCAGAACTAGGTCACCTTCATTAAACACATGAGGTTGGACAGATTTGTCATATTGATCCTTGATGCGTTTCTTATGTGCCTCATTTATTATGGCAGCATCTCGTCTAGTCTCGTCAATATTGTTCAGGTATAAAAATATTTTTTCCTTGGTGGAAGTATTGGGGAGAAGTTCTATTAGTGCCAAAAATTGTTCTTAGACTACAAAGGAACAAGCCAACACAATCTCATAAAACAAAATTAAATAAAATAGGTTTTTTAAGGTTTTGGTTGTGCAGTTTGTAAACAAGAGGGTAAAAAATTCACAAGTCTAAAGCAAACACTAAATCATGCAACAATGAAAGAATGAGATGCATAATATATAAAACATAAACCAAAAACAATAAGCACAACACTGATTTTCATCCACAGTTAACAAGCATTTCATGAATAATAACCTCAAACAAGAAATGAATATATCAACTGAATGATTAAACCAATCAGAAATGAAACCAATAGATAAGATAAACAGGGCTTATAGTTTTCATATATTCCATCATCAGTCATTCAAAATACATAAGAGTTTTTGACACTTAGCTCCATAAACAGTAGCTTGATAGCCTCCCCTTGTACAAAAATTCCAACCCCCAGACTTTTTCCAGCCTTACTTTTATCTTGGTTTCCCAAAGACAATTACATAATTGAAAAAACTACTTTTAGGTCATACTACCGAATTACTTAATAAAAATATAGTCATACAAATTAAACTAACTTTTTCAAAGACTAACTAATAACCACTATTTTTAAAGCACTTTACAAGTCCTTAGCAGCCTCTGCCAAAAGAGCTATCCCTTCTAAAGCTTGAGTCTTCTTTCTTGTTTTCTGATGATCAACTTCCAGGTCTTCGACTCTTTTTGAAAGCTCCTGATTTTGTTGTGTTAGGTCTTGAATGGTTTGCTTCAATTCTGCATACAGACTTTGTGTCTGTCTTTTCCTTTTCAAAACCTCCTTAGAAACTGCAATTAATTCTTGATAGTGGCTATTTACCTCCTCTAAATATTCTCTCAATATTTTGTTAGCAGTCACTAACCCCTCATTTGTTTCATGCAGGTATTCTATCTGATATTTGTACTGTTTAATACTTCTCTGCAAATTCTCATTCTCTGAATCAATGCACTTCCCTTTTGAAACTGGATGCATTTCTTCTGGCATCCAAGGGATTTTCAATTTCTTAAAAATCTCTTCATCTTCCTCTAGCTGCTCTGTCATAGCCACAGGAACCCCTGAAGACTCATTGAATTCAACACTGCATTGAGATGATGGATCTACAACCTTTTCTTTCTCTGCACAAAAAACTTGATATGACCGAATGCTGCTTCTTTGAATCATCTTGATGATGGTCTAAGATTACCTTATTTCGAACTTACTTAAATATCTCTAACATTTTGGTTTCAGTGAAAGCTAAATTATCTTCTGAAATAATTTGTTTCTTACCCTTCATCTCCTTTACATTTAAATCTTCACTGTCTTCTAACTCTTCTTGAGATGAAGAGTCTTCAAACACTGTAATTTTCTTCTGAGCTAGTTTAGGGTTTAACAATTTTTTCATATTCAATCTGAGTTTATTCTTGGGTCTGGTCTTAGGCCTCCAACCTGCCCCAATTTCCCCTAACATGCTCAAAGTTTTTCCTTGATGTTTGATAGAAGCTAGATGAACTACCTTTCTTTTTATCCCTTGTGACATTACCCCTTCTTCAGACTGTTTCTGTACATCCTGTTCAGTGTCAACCCTAGCTTCATCAAATAATGAATTTTCCTTATCTTCTGACTGTACTCCCATAGGAACTTTTTCTTGTTCTTTCAAATTTTCATTTACTTCCTGGTTTACTTTGTTGAAATATTGTAACTTCAAAGAATATTCTATATGTATCTTTTGTGGTCCCCGATGGTCCTACCGGGAGAACCACTTGTATTATCTTGTACCCCGATGCTTCTAATTGGAAGAACTAATAAGAGTCATGAGGTTGTCCCCTCTAATTGTAAAGGTGGGTCATTAGCACCCTAGTGTGGTTACTTGAGCCTACATGTGTAAATAGAGCCTACATGATTAAATCGAGCCTACATGTTGGATGAGTTAATTGAAGTGAATGGATGAATATAAATAGAGGTGTAGTTCTCCTCATTTAGGACACACTCTCATTTGTGTAGTGCATTAGTGGAGAAGAGAAGTAGTTGGAGAAGGAGGAGGACCAGGCTTTGATCTCCTTGCTGGTTTTATCTTTTATCTTTTTGAGGCATCTATATTGAGGAAGATTTTGCTGGGTTTTTCCCTTTATGGTTTTCCCAAGATAAATATTTGTGTTCCTTTTGTATGGTTGTGCTTGCCTATATTTCAGTGATCCTGCTTATATGCTTTTGTTATGAAAAATGAAATGAAATACTGATGTCTTAGCTAAGCATATGAAAATTTAACATGGAATCAGAGCCACCTTGAAAAGAAGACATTATACAGCTACAGAATCTAGGGCTTCTTACTTTTTGGTTCTCTCTCCACAATCGATTAGCAAAAGAAGGCTAGGCTGACTCTCCATTGAAGGGCGCATCTTTCTGTCGAAGCGGAATTTGATTCCGAGCATTTTCAGTTTTCCGTGTGGGAAATTAGGGCTTCTTGCAGAAGAATAATTTTTGAGTGAGCCCAGCATAGGATTTCCCTCCTCATAAAAATCGAATTTTAGAGACCTGGATCAAGATTTTTGGTTGGGTGAAACTCCGGGAAAGTCAAACCCTAGTTTGACCCGGAACCAGAAAAACCCTAAATACTAAAACTGCTAAGTTTTTGTATATTCACTATATCCACATATTGGAAAAATTTCAAGAGCTGAAAATTGTAGAGACCAAATATAAAATCCTGATGAACACTGTGTCCAAAATTCAGCCTCCGATTCGCTATATTCTAGGAGATATGATCCCTCAAAGTTAGGGTTCCAACCTCTTCCAGAATTCATCCCTAATCAGGACGCCTAGGGAAAATTGCTATAGATTAGGCTACAGAGGTCCAAATGGAATTCCTGAAGATGTTCCAGAAAGAGAACCGATTTTACTTTCTGTGGTCCATATTTCTGAACCTAAAGATGAACCAGTGACATGTGGCATGCCATACAACTTCACTGTTCTGAACAGTCCTGTAACAGGTCACCTTGGGAAAATGATCATAAATACAAATTGGTGAAACAAAATCTAATGAAACCTATGGTGTTGGATTAGGGACATACGAGTTTACCTTAGTGCGAAATTTAAGACACAGAGGAGCAGTAATTTCAGAGATATCATAGAAATAGTAACAAGAATTTTTGCAGAAGAAATTGGAAAACTAGGGCTTCCTGTTCCAAGAGCTTTCCTCCACTGTTTTCAGAAAAGGAGTACATTTGAAAGCTCCATTTGAAGAGATGTATCTTTCTATCGAATCAGATCTGAAAGATTCCAAGTTTTGAAAATTAGGGTTTCTCTGACAAACCCTAGATCATCCAGCTCCGGAAGCAGGACAGACACCTCAAATCGGTAAGATCTAATCTTTTGCTATTTTCATTTGAGGTTCTCATTTCAAAGTGATCTATCACATCAGCTTGATGATAAGCTTGGTGAATTTGAAAAAATTCCAAGCATGAAAGTATTTGATCTCTCTGAAGAAAATGAATTGGACACCTACATGAGTAGAGAGGTTCCAGTTCTAGAGGGAGATGAGCCTCAAAGCCTTACACAAGAAGAACTTGATCAAGGCCAAGAAGATCACTATTGATTCAATCACGGATCAACTTGTACCACAAGTGTCTTCCCTAAAGACACCGAAGATGTTTGATTTCTTGATCAAGCAATTTAAAGATAAGAACATAATTCAGAAGATGGATTTGAGAAAATAGTTGAAGAATGTGAAGATCCAGAATGCATAACATCTTGAAGCAGTAGAAGAAGAAGCAGAGAATCCAGAAGTGGTGATAGCCACCTTGAATGGCCTCCCATGATCACGGGATTCATTCATGTGATGAATGTGTGCCAGAAGAAAGTGATTACTTTCAGTTGACTTTGGGAAGAAGAAGAAGCTCGTCTCATAAGAAGAGAAGAAGAAAGATGGGAGCAAATTGAAGATCAAGCTATCACCATTCAAAGAAGATCCCTCAAGCAATGATTAATATGAAGAACTCAATTCTTGACGAACCTCTTATCCATCTTATCATTTGGAATAAATGATGATAAAACAGAATGATCAAGATGGAGTCTACCCACGAAACAAATAAAAGATAAGTATTCAATTGTCATTTCATGATATTGTTTTACATTTGATTATATTCAGTTGATGTGTTATGCATGATAGATTGTTTGCATTAATGACTGTATACTACTAATATGCATGTGATGGGTAAGTAGCTCATGGTGCTATACAACTCTCCATTGATACTTATCAAACCTCTTTGCTGACATATTGGATTAGTCTAGAAATTTTCTGTGAGATATGGATGAATGTTGTATTGGCTAAACAGTTGCATGATGCATAAGAATTTGTCGTTATGCATATGATTTATGAAATAGTTCTAAGCATGCAACTGGTGCATTTGAATTGTAGGAAAGGTCATGTACAACCTCCTACAAGAAAAGAAGGATGAGACTTGTTCCAAAGAACAAGTGATGACAATTCAATAAACATGAATCTGAAGCTCCCAGGGTCAGAGACACCATGACGGAAGAAAGAGCTTCAAAGAGCGGTAGATCCACCTCGAAGGATGAAGACTACCATGGGTATGAGAGATAACTCAAAATGAAGAAAATAATGCTATGAAATAAGCTATGATCAAAGAATAACAGTTGATCATGGGGAATGATGTATACGATATGATTTCTAGACATAAAGGAAATTATGTAGTATCCTCCATATGGATATACAAGAACAAGTGTACAAAGCAAGGTTCGTGATTTGCCTCAGAAAGAATAGACTATGACATGACATACTCTATTGAAAATTATATATCAAGCATAGAACCACTTGTACAGAATGAAGAAGGAAGATAATAATCCACTTCAGGGGGAGTGACTATAGAAGATATTTGAGTTTGACACGTTACGACATGATGGACAGCTTCCTGATGGATCGAGACTTTTGGGTTCCAAACTTCAAAGTTGAATGCAGAAGACTAGGATATGTTGATGATCTGAAAAGATGAACTCATGGAAGATGTTATGATAAAAGAATACTAGAATGATGTTTGGGATATAGTACTCAAACCAGAAAGCAAGAATGTGGTATCTTACAAATGGATTTGCAAGATAAAATATGTCACTGATAGAAGTAAGGAAAGACTTGTGGCTAGAGGTTTCTATAAGAAAGAGGGAATTAATTCTGAAGAGACACTTACTCCAGGAAGCAAGGTACACTTCCTTAAGAACTATGATGGTAGTTGCTTCCATGATGAAGTAAAGACAATCATTCCTTAATGGTATGATTGGGGAAGATTTTTACATCGAAAGGATTTGAAGTTGAAGACAGATGGACTCATATATGTAAGTTGAAGAAGGCCCTCTATGGCATGAAGCAAGATCCCAGAGCTTGGTATGGAAGGATAGAAAGTTTCCTGTCAATTATGGGATTTACCAAGAGTAAAGCTGATCCTAACCTTTATCTCAAGGTTGTAGAAGATGAACCTGTCATCCTGTTATTATATGTGGATGACTTATTCTTGATAGGGAAACAGAAACAGATCATGGAAAGCAAGAAGAAACTAGCAGAAGAATTTGAGATGAAAGACCTTGGGTTAATGCACTATTTCCTAGGTCTAGAAATATGACAAAGTTCAGAAGAAATCTTTCTCAACCAAGGAAAGTATGCGGTAGAGATATTGAAGAGATTCAATATGTTGGAATGCAAATCCATGGCCACACCCATGGACTCCAACCTGAATCTGTTAGCTGATGACTCATCAGAGTTAGTGGATGTGACTCATTACAGACAGATCATTGGGTCATTAATGTACTGAACAAATTCTAGACCATACATTTGTTTTTCTGTGAACACCTTAAGTCAATATCTACTTCAACCAAGACGGGTTCACCTAGTAACTGCAAAACATGTGATGAGATATCTGAAAGGGACTATAGACTTTGGTCTATACTATGATGGTAGCCATGAGTATAGATTGTATGGCTACATAGATGCAGATTAGGCTGGAAGTATCTCAGACAGGAAAAGCACATTAGGTAGATGCTTTTGTTTGGGGTCTACTATGATTTCATGGTTTAGCAGGAAACAGTCCAGTGTTTCTCGTAGCACGGCTAAAGCAAAATACATAGCAGGTTGCTCTGCTAAGTTGTGAAGTCATATGGCTTAAGAAGCTGATATTAGGTCTCTTTGACCTGAAGATGGATACTACAATGATTCTATGTGATAACCAGATTTGTGATGACAGAGGAACCCTGTGTTCCGATTGTAACACATAAAAATTCGGTATTTCTACATACGAGATAAGATGTAGATGATTATGTTTCAGTATTCCCATACTAAAGATATAGATGATGTTTCAGTATTTACATACTGTAGATGCAGATGATGATGATTCTGTATTTCTATACTGAATATGGTTTGAATGATGATGTACTGATGAAGCCTCTGTCTCGGGTAAAGTTTGAACACTTTCTAGACAAGCTTGGTATTGTTCAAAAAGACCTTCCTCGAAAGGGGGAGTAGTGATGTTGCAGTGGGATTGTATCATCCATGGGAACTTTCCCTAAAGTGATTCGGAGACCTCGGTCCTCGAGAATGAAGAGGGATTGTATCATCCCGGGACATCTGTCCAAAAGTGATCCGGTGACCTCAGTCCTCAAAAATGAAGAGGGATTGTATCATCCTGGGACATCTGTCCAAAATAGATCCGGTGACTTCGGTCTTCATGAATGTGGTGGGATTGGATCATCCCTAAACTTCAGTTCAAAATGCATCCAAAGGCCTCGGACCCTGTGAATGTGGTGGGATTGCATCATCCCTGAACTTCGGTTCAAAATGTATCCGGAGGTCTCGGCCCCCGTGAAAGTGGTAGGATTGCATCATGCCTGAACTTCGGTTCAAAATGTATCTGGAGGTCTCGGCCCCCGTGAAAGTGGTAGATTGCATCATCCCTAAACCTCGGTTCAAAATGTAACCGGAGGTCTCGGCCCCCGTGAAAGTGGTGGATTGCATCATCCCTTAACCTCGGTTCAAAATGTATCCGGAGGTCTCGGCCCCCATGAAAGTGGTGGATTGCATCATCCCTGAACCTCGATTCAAAATGTATCCGAAGATCTCGGTCCCCATGAATGTGGTAGGATTGTATCATCCTTGAACTTCGGTTCAGAACGGATCCGTTGACTTCGGTACTTGAGAACGTGTGTTGATCCCGTAATTCCTAGAGGAAGGATTGTCTGAGTTCCACATATGTGTTGATCCCGTAATTCCGAAAGGAAGGATCATTAGTAACTCCGTAAAGACCTAAATCCTGTAATTCCGAAAGGAAGGATCATTGAATTGATCCCGTAATTACAATAGGAAGGATTGTTTGAGTTCCATAGATGTGTTGATCCTGTAATTCCAATAGGAAGGATTGTCTGAGTTCCACATCTGTGTTGATCCCGTAATTCTGAAAGGAAGGATCATTAGTAACTCCGTAAAGACCTAAATCCCGTAATTCTGAAAGGAAGGATCATTGAATTGATCCTGTAATTCCAGTAGGAAGGATTGTCTGAGTTCCACAGATGTGTTGATCTCGTAATTCCAATAGAAAGGATTGTTTGAGTTCCACAAATCTGTTGATCCCGTAATTCCGAAAGGAAGGATTGTTAGTAACTCCGTAAAGACCTAAATCTCGTAATTCCGAAAGGAAGGATCGTTAGTAACTTCGTAAAGACCTAAATCCCGTAATTCCGAAAGGAAGGATCATTGGTAACTTCGTAAAGACCTAAATCCCATAATTCTGAAAGGAAGGATCATGTTGATGTTTTGATGATGTTGATGTTTTTATGATGATGACGACGTACTGATTGAAAGATCAAAATATGATGATGATGCTGTTGCTGATGATAATTATGTTCTCTGATCGAAAGATCAGAATATGATGATGATGATGTTTCTCTGATCGAAAGATCAGAAGTTACTAACGATGATGATGTTCTCTGATTGAAAGATTAGAATATGATGATGATGATGTTTCTCTGATCGAAAGATCAGAAGTTACTAATGATGATGTTATCTGATAGAAAGATCAGAATATGATGATGATGATGTTTTCTGATCGGAAGATCAGAAGTTGTTTATGATTATGATGTTGCTGCTGCTGATGATGTTTTATGATCGAAAGATCAGAATGTGATGATGATGATGATGTTTCTGATCGAAAGATCAGAATGTGATGATGATGAGATCCTGATGATGATGATGCCCAAAGTATGATGATGATGACGTACTGATCGAAAGATCAGAATATGATGATGAGTTGATGTTAGAGTATGATGATGTTCGATTGATGATTTTTTTGATCGAAAGATCAGAGGCTGATGATAATGATGATTTTGATTGAAAGATCAGAATGTGATGATGATGATATTTTGACGTTGATATTTTGATGATGATGATGTTGATGTTTTGATGATGTTTCTGATCGAAAGATCAGAGTATGATGATGATGTTGTTGCTAATCGAAAGGTCAAAGTGCTGAAGAAGATGTTGCTGATCGAAGCAGTCAAAGTACTGATGATGCTGAAGACTAAAGATTGAAGATGAAGACTACATGATGTTGAAAAGCTTCCAATTATTTATAGATGTATTACCCTGATGATGTTGATGATGTCCTCTATCTCTCTCCTACTATTGTTGTTGTTGATGTTGTTGCAGAATACCCTTCTCGTTAAGGGGGAGTGTTGAAATATTGTAACTTCGAAGAATATTCTATATGTATCTTTTTTGGTCCCCGATGGTCCTACCAGGAGAACCACTTGTATTATCTTGTACCCCAATGCTTATAATTGGAAGAACTAATAAGAGTCATGAGGTTTTCCCCTCTAATTGTAAAGGTGGGTCATTAGCACCCCAGTGTGGTTACTTGAGCCTACATGTGTAGCTCGAGCCTACATGATTAACTCGAGCCTACATGTCGGATGAGTTAATTGAAGTGAAAGGATGAATATAAATAGAGGTGTAGTTCTCCTCATTTAGGACACACTCTCACTTGTGTAGCGCATTAGTGGAGAAGAGAAGTAGCTGGAGAAGGAGGAGGATCAGGCTTTGATCTCCTTGCTGGTTTTATCTTTTATATTTTTGGGGCATCTATATTGAGGAAGCTTTTGCTGGGTTTTTCCCTTTAGGGTTTTCCCAGGATAAATCTTTGTGTTCCTTTTGTATGGTTGTGCTTGTCTATCTTTCAGTGATCCTGCTTATATGCCTTTGTTATGAAAAATGAAATGAAATACTGATGTCTTAGCTAAGCATATGAAAATTTAACATACTTATACATGAAGACTATCTTCTACATGCTCCAAATCCTTCATTTCTGCCTTTGATATTTCATTTTCCTCAATATTAGTCTATTGTTCATCTTCAACATGTTCATCTCTTTGGGTCATAGATTTTCCTGGTACATTATCCTCTTATATCTCGACTATGACTCTCTTCTTCAGTTTCTTGACCAAATTATGTCCTTTATTCAACTGTCTTTTCTTAGCTTGGTCTGATTTCTCTGATTGAAATCCAGACCAGAATATAAAATAATCCCATGTTTTTTCCTTCTTTCGAAGCACAGTACTTATGATTAGCTTTATTAGACAATGATGAAATATAGACTGTTTAGTATGGTCTTGATGCTCCTTTACCCTGCTAGACATCTTTTGCAGACTTTTAAGGAAAAACAAAAGGAAGGTTCATCTTTGCTTCATGGTTAAGATGCTGCAAAAACCTGAAATGATACTTAAATACAAATGCAAATCTTCCTTCACAAGTTATATAACTTTGCATAATTTTTATTGGTTCTCTCCACTCTAGTTTGAACTTCTGGATATGTACTCCTTTACCCTAGTCTGCAACAACATCTGGAAGAAAGTAATTCTGTGCATCAAAGGTAAAAGGTACTTTTTTGAACCAATATTCGCCTTCATCTAGGATCCCTGTATCCTCTGTTATTATTTCTCTGGTCAATTCAATCTTTAAGGTGTCAAAAGTAACAATATATTTATCCAATCCTTGAGCAAACTTATATGAGACCTCTGTGTGATATCCATCAATCTTCTCAAAAAAGCTTAACCATCTTGCTTCTAAAAATAATCTTGCACAATCAGGGAAAGCTTGAACCCAAGACATATCTGAGGGTTCAGCTCTATTTGTTTTCCCACTCCTCTTCATTTTAGATAACTAAACTTAAAAATTGCTTCCTTCAGTAAAGAACTTTAACTCTATTCAAATCTTGGCAATTTTAACAAACAATGATATGTTGAGAAAACTAAACACCTAAGCTGGATTTTATCACTCAGATTGATAAGTATCTTAACTCTATTGACAGAGAAAATTCGACATTGAGCAACAATTGAGTTTATATACTAGCATTCTTAGTTAAACTCCATAATTAATCATCTGTCAATGCAAACCTGAATACATGAAATATGATAGTAATTCGCTTCATACCTGTCAGAATAGTGGATTCAACTGCTAGAAATATGTTTTCCTGTCTGCTAGGTGTCCAATTTCATTCTTAAATCTTTCTCTGACCACCACGACAGTGCCAAATAGTTACCCTTTAAAGCCCTAAATTACCGAACTTCTTCAATCTTTGATTACAAACTGCCGGAACTCTGCTACGACTTCTATGCTCTTCATGCACTTTAGGAGATGCGTAACTAAAGGCTAATTTTGCTCATCATGGATAATTATTAATGTTCCACTACTCTGTATCTCATAACTTCCAGACCACCTCAACTTACCCTAATGATTCCTTTCCTTAACGGTTAACACTTGTCACAATGATTACTCTGGCTGAAAACACATATCAAACTCATTAACAAGTATGAATGACCTCTCCTATGCGTGAATTTCAAAAATTTTGAGCCAAAAATCATGATTTTCAGATAGTGAGATTTTCTTGTAGCATGTGTGTTTAACTTTTTTGGGCTTGCGCTACAAGAATACCTGTTTTAATAATTTTCAAAATAAAACTCACATCAAAGGGTTAACTTTGGTTAAATGGCTTAAAACAAAACCTTTTGATATTTTTTTGAACCTTTAAGTCATATAAACATCCTACAAGCCCCTAAAAACTATAAATTTCGCTAAGTAAAACCAAAATTGGAAAAACCTATGAAGTAAACTATAAATACAAACATAAAAATCAAAGAAAAGATTTAAAAGAACCTAAGTCCAAACTTAAAAATGAACAAAACCATGTTTTAAAAAACGAGCAAATGCTTTAGAAAGAGAAGCAAAAATAGGCTATAACAAGTTCAAAGTTTCAAAGATGAAATATGACACTAAATAGGTAGGACAACTTCTAGTCCGTATACTAACTTAAAGGGTGTAAAACCAGTCGCTTTTTTAACTAAAGTTTTATAAACCCAAAGAGCGGAAAAGAGAGTCTGGTGCCAGTTGGATTTGTGATCTCCAACCATCTGACACAACATAGTTTTCAATACTTTGTTAATGGCCTCGACCTCACCATTAGCCTGCAAGTAATAGGGAGTTGAGTTTTCATGGCGAAAACCCAGCTTAGCACTTAACTCTGCCATCTTCTGATTCAGGAAATGTGATCTGTGATCAGTGACTATAGACAGTGGAACTCCAAACCTAGGTATTACATGGTTGAAAAGGAAGAGGGTGTAAATCTTACCATACTATGCATATGTAGGCATAGCCTCAGCCCATTTAGTGAAATAATCCATGGCTACTATGATGTAACCATGCCCCCCAACTAAGGTAGGCTTACAATGCATAAAATCTATCCCCCATTTGGAAAAAAGGCCAATGACAATGACAGGGTGCAACGGAGCAGGGTGGGTGTGCTTTTTCGGATAGAAATGTTGGCAGGGTGGGCATTTCTTAACAACCTCATGACAATATTTGAAGATTGAGGGCTAAAAATAGCCAGCGCGAAGGATTTTCTGGGTTGTAGCCATCCCATAAAGATGACTGCCACATGCTTCAGAGTGGAAGTCACTGAGAACATGTTCAACCTCTTCATGGGTGAGGCATCGTTGGAGAATGGTATATATACCACACCTATACAAAGTATCATTCAGGATAAGGTAATATTTCGCGTGGTGAGGAATACGACGATGATCATCATGAGATATATTGGGATGAAATCTCCATTTCTAGAGATAAATGATTAAATCTCCATACCATGATTTGATCGTGCTTATCAAGAACATAAATTCATCTGGGAATGAATCGCTGGGATCAAAATCCATTAAAGCACAGGGAAGGTCACACATCAGCTCTGCAAAGACCAATGATTTCTTTAAAGTAGCTTTGGAAAACTTAAGGTCAAACTCCTACAGGATGACAATCCAACAAGAATATTTGCCCCCTAGCACCTGACGAGTCAGGATATAGTACATAAGGTTTTGGTCTGCAAGTACAGTGGTGGTGCGAAGAAAGATGTAATGATGAAATTTTTGGACAACAATGACCGTAGCCAATGCTAATTTCTCCACACGCAAGTATTGAGTTTTAGAATCAATAAGATTCTTACTGGCGTAGTATATCATGATTTCTTGGCCGTTCTGATTCTCTTGGGCTAGAACCATTCCAATGGTAGTAGTAGAGGTAGCAACATATAAGAGAAAATCCTTTGAATAATCTGGGGGTGTATCACGGGTGAATGGGTCAGAGTGTGCTTACGATTATCAAAGGCTTGCTGGGCGTAGTCATCCCATAAGAATGGAGTGTCCTTCTTAAGGAGACACATATAACCGTGCGTTTTCTCAGCAAAGTTACAAACAAAATGACCAAGAAATTTTGCCTTCTCTTGCAAACTTTGGAGTTCAAGGAGGTTGGTTGGGGCAGACAGGGCGAGCATAGCAACAATTTTTAATGGATCAATCTGGATTCCATCCTTAGAAACCATGAATCCTAATAGACATCCTGTCTCAACGCAAAACCCACATTTGTGTGGGTTCAGCTGTATTTTGTAATGGCGACATCTCAGGAAAATGTATCTAAGATGTTGAGGATGGTATTCCCTTTGCTGTGAATCTGCAGGGAGATCATCGACGTACGGGTCCATGATGTTTTTAATGTCATGAAACACATAGGACATGGCGCACTGGAATGTAGCTCCAGTGTTCTTGAGGCCAAAGGGCAACTTTTTATAGGTGAAGGTTCCCCAAAGGCATATAAATGTCGTCTTATGCTGATCAACGGGCAATATCTCAATCTGATTATAGCCAAAAAAGCCATCAATGAATGAGAAGATGACACTTCCAGCACATTTGTCGATAATTTGATCGATGTGCGGAGTTGGAAAATTGTCCTTAAGACAAGCTTTGTTGAGGTCTCAAAAATCGATACAGACTCGAATGGTTCCCTACTTTTTGTTCACAGGAACGATGTTCAATACCCATTCCATCAGGAGTAGAGGATAGATGAATCTTACTTTCAAAAGTTTTGCAACTTCGGCTTTGATAACTGCAACCTTCCAGGGATGGACTTGTCTCAATTTCTGCCTAACGGGTCTCGCTGTGGGATAGTTTTTTATCTCATGGACCATAATAGATGGGTCTATCCTAGGCATTTCTTCATAAGACCAGGAAAAAATATCTCAGAATTTTTTAAAAAGTGCTCTATACTCTTCAGTTTCTTCTATTGAACAGTTTTGCCATATATGAACATGTTCAGTAGTTCCAGGCTTGACCGATATGTCGATTGGAGCCGTTTCGGTAATGTTACATACATTTCCTTCAAACTCAGAATCTTGCAACAAGACAGGTGTTTGCAGAATGTTGACAATATCAGTACCCAAGACAGATACAAAATCATTATCTGCCGAACTGGTATTGGGGAGGAACGAGGATTTGTGATGATGATCCTCCCATATTGATTCATTCGTACTCATAATCTCTATAATGGACTCGTCTGATGGAAAATTCTAGGAGAGATAATGCAGAGTAGGAATAGAAGGTTCTAACCAGTAGGACAGGTGGTAAGGATTTGAAGCCACAATATGAAGATCATCTGTATGGACATCAGAAACGGATTGGATGGCATCATAAACTGCTTCATGCGGGATAAGGGAGGATGACTCAACAACTTGCTTTCCCTTGGGATCATAGCAAAACATAGAGATCATATTGACAGTCACCGTTTATGTGCTAGAAGGAGCTGATGGGAACACACCCATAAGGGTGGAGTCTTTCAGCATTCCTACCCCAATCGACTGATAAGGAGGAGGGGACTGACCTAGAAAAGGGATGTTAATTGCCATAGGGGTAGTAACATCCGGCGTACAGAAATCAAGTTGATCAATTCTCATAATATTTCCCAAATGTGGAAAGTGGAGAGTTCTAAACACTGTTGAAGCGACAACAGTCATAACATAAAACCAATTTCTTCATAACAGAATATTGTAGTCTAACGGAGCATCCACTACTTCTACTTGAATAGAAACAATTTTTCCCTCTAGCTCAACTGAAAATGTTGGCATGAGACCATGGGGTTGGAAACCTCTTCCGTCAAAGGCTTTTAGGGTCGTCAGTTATTTCTTAAGCTCAGGAGAGCCGATGGCTATCCAACAGGATAGGGACAAGACTGAGGTTGAAGTGCCTTCATCTAGAATAGTCCTAAAGACCTTTTTGTTGGTTGTGGAGCCTAATATTCTAGATCCAGAGATATTATTCAGTTGTGTTTGTACACTCATTCCCCCTACCTTGGGGTTCGGGGTTTGGGATGTGTGTTGGCCAATAGTATTGCGGACCCATGGTATTGGGTTAACCCTAGAATTTTCCCATTTTATTTCCCCTATAAAAGAAAGCATTGTAAAACGACTGAGTATGGTATTGTATTATATTGGAAGAGAGACTGTGAGAGTGTGAAGAGGAAGTGCAACGATTTTGCTGCAGTGTGTCTCCCTTCATCTTTCTAGACTGTAATAAAAGGATTGGCAATTTCTTTGTGGACGTAACCCATCGTTTGGGTGAACCACATTATATCTATGTCTCTCTATAATGTTTTAATGTGTTTTGCATCTTGTTTATTGATTTAACTGTGTATTTGTTATTGCTTTGCGGTCCTGTTTTCCAACAATTGGTATCAGAGCCAAAAGGTCTATTTGGTTGCTAAACTCGCAGGAAAGAAGGGTTCCTGGTTCGAGTGGGAGAAATGGCGGAAGAAGGAAATTTTAGGGTCGAGAAATTTAATGGCCAAAACTATCAGTTATGGAAGATGCAAATGGAGAACTCTCTTTACCAGAAGGATCTGTACCTACCGTTGGGTGGAAAAGCAAAACAGTCGGTAGCTATGAAGGATGAAGAATGGGAGGTTCTTGATAGAAAGGCATTGGTAACAATACGGTTGTGCCTAGCTTCGTCGGTGGCCTTCAATATTTCGAAAGCAAAAACAATAGAGGGTGTGATGAGTGCATTGAGTAAGCTCTACAAAAAACCCTAGGCTTCTAACAAGGTATTTTTAATGAATCATTTATTTAATATGAAGATGTCGGAAGGTGGATCTATTGCTGACCATTTAAATGAGTTTAATACACTTACCAGTCAGTTAAGTTCTGTAAAAGTGAACTTTGATGATGAGATTAGGGCTCTTCTAATATTGTGCTCATTTCCAGAAAGCTGGAATAGCTTGGTCATGGCTGTAAGTAACTCTGTCCCTAGTTCAAACACTCTTAAGTTTGATGATGTTGTTGGTGTTATTCTTAGCAAGGAAATGTGAAGAAAAAGTATAGGTGAGACATCATGTAATGCGTTGACCATGGAGAGCAGAGGGAGACAAAATGAGAGAGGAAGGAGCCCAATAAATCTCAACAAGTCTAAAAAGGGAAGATCCAAATCCAAATTCGGAAAAATAGAGTGCTGGAACTGTGGTAAGAAAGGACACCTGAAGAAAGATTACTGAGCACGAAAGAAGAAAGGTGAGAGGCCGCAAGAGACTACTCAAGAAGCGAATCTAGCAGGTGAGGTGCTACAAGATGCTTTGATTCTTGCATTAGATAATACTAGCGATTACCGGGTAGTAGATTCAGGGGCTTCATGTCATGCTACACCCCATGGGAAATTCTTTCATGATTATGTTCAAGGTGATTTTGGACATGTTTTATTGGGGAATGATGAACCATGTAAAATTGTTGGAAAGGGTAAGGTACGGATTAAGTTAAATAATGAAAGTGAATGGCTACTAAAGGATGTAAGGCACATTCCTGCTATGAAAAGAAATCTGATCTCAATAGGGTAGTTGGGAGGTAGTGGCTGTTTGTCTATGTTTGGAGAAACCTGGTGGAAGATCACTAAAGGATCACTGGTAATAGCAAAAGGAGATAGGGTAGGTACATTATATTTATGTCCTCATAATACTGATTATTCTATCTCTGTAGCTTCCACAGGAACAGGTGCGGCGTTGTGGCATCATAGGCTTGGCCACATGCGTGAGAAGGGGATGTAGATTCTCCACTCAAGGAAACTGCTTCCAGATCTAAAGTAGGTAAGTTTGGAATTCTATGAGAACTATGTTTATGGAAAATAGAAGAGAGTTAGATTTATCAGGGTGTTGGGAAACAAAAGAAGAGTGAAAATTTAGAGCTTGTCCATATAGATGTATGGGGACCAGCTCAGGTACAATCTCTTGGTAGCTCTGGTTATTATGTTACTTTTATTGATGATGCATCTAGAAAAACTTGGGTTTATTACATTAGAAAAAAATCTGATGTGTTTGATACTTTTAAGAAGTGGAAAGCTTTGGCTGAGAATGAGACAGGAAAAAGGTTGAAGTGTCCCAGATCTGATAATGGAGGTGAGTACTGCAACAAGGAGTTTAACAGTTATTGTTCACACAATGGGATTCACAGAGAGAAGACAGTCCCTGGAACACCACAAGAAAATGGTGTGTCAGAAAGGATGAACAGAACGATCATGGAGTGTGCAAGGTGTATGAGATTGCATGCAGTGTTACCCTTACAGTTTTGGGCTAATGCTGTAAACACTGCTGTTTATTTAATAAAAAAAGGGCCTTCAAGCGCTTTGGATGGTGGCATTCTAGAGGAGGCATGGACAAGTATACAAGTAAAATACTCATTTCTAAGAACTTTTGGTTGTGAAGCATTTGTCCATATTGATAAAGATGATAGAACAAAGCTTGAGGCTAAATCCAAGAAATGTACCTTTATTGGATACAGGGTTGATGATTTTGGTTATCGCTTATGGGATCTTAAAAATTGCAAAATCATTAGGAGTAGAGATGTAGTATTAAATGAAAAGGTCATGTACAAAGATCAATTGCAGGGAAAGAAAGAAGAAAAGGAAAACACAGAGTACACAGTGCTTGATGAAATCAAAGAAAATGAAGTTCCAAAGGCACCAGAAAATCAAGAGCAGCAGTAGGTACCTGAAACTCCTACAACTGTAAGAAATTCTACCAGGTTAAGTAGACCCCCTGAACAATTCTCTCCTTCACTGTATTAATTTATTGATGACTGATTCTGGTGAACCAGAATGTTATGAATAAGCAATGCAGGTAGAAGCTAGAAAGAAGTGGGAGCGAGGCATGGATGAGGAGATGGACTCATTGGTAAGAAACCAAACTTGGGATCTAGTTAAGTTTCCTGCAGAAAAAGGGCATTGCAGAATAAATGGGTTTACATGTTGAAGGAATAAGATGGAGGCAAGAAGCGGTACAAGGCTAGACTTGTTGTAAAGGGGTTTGCACAAAAGAAAGGTATAGACTTTTATGAAATATTTTCTCTTGATGTTAAAATGACTTCAATTAGAACTATTTTAAGTCTAGTGGCAGTAGAATATTTGCATCTTGAACAGTTAGATGTAAAAACAACGTTTCTCCATGGGGAATTGGAGGAAGGGATTTATATGCATCAGCCACAAGGGTATGAGGTCAAAGGGAAGGAGAATTTGGTTTGCAGGTTGAAGAAGAGCTTGTATGGCCTAAAGCAAGCTCCAAGGCAATGGTATTTGAAATTTGATAAGTTTATGAGAGAACAAGGTTATGATAGATGTCATTTTGACCACTGTGTTTATTTCAAGAGGCTAGATAACGGAAGATATATTATCTTGTTATTGTATGTGGATGACATGCTTGTTGCAGGGTCTAACATGCAGGATATAAATGTGCTCAAATGAAAACTAGCTAAATCATTTGCAATGAAGGATTTGGGTGCTGCAAAGCAAATCCTTGGTATGAGAATAACAAGAGACAGGAAAAATCACAAATTGAAATTGTCTCAAGGTGAGTACATAGAAAAGGTGTTGTAGAGGTTTAGAATGCAGAATGCAAAACTAGTTAGTACACCTTGAGCCATCCATTTCAAACTAATTAAGGAGATGTATCCAGAGACACAGGAAAAAATAGATTACATGTCCAGGATTCCCTATTCATCAGTGGTTGGAAGCTTGATGTATGCCAAGGTGTGCACAAGACCAGATATTGCACATGCAGTGGGAGTTGTGAGCAAGTATATGAATAATCTAGGTAAAGAGCATTGGAAAGCAGTACAGTGGATTCTCAGGTATTTGAGAGGTACCACTTCTCATGCATTATGTTTTGGAGGTTCAGACATTGTTCTACAGGGATATGTTGATGCAGATATGGTTGGTGATAAAGACAGCAGGAGGAGCACCACAGGGTATGTGTTTACTGTGGGTGGAACAACAGTAAGTTGGATTTCAAAACTGCAACAGGTTGTTGCACTTTCAACAATGGAAGTAGAGTATGTTGCTATTACAGAGGCTAGTAAGGAGATGATTTGGTTGCAGAGGTTCATGGAAGAATTGGGTAAGAAGCAGGAGAATAGTCGGCTGTAGGGTGACAGCCAGAGTGCCATTCATCTTACAAAGAACTCAGCCTTTCATTCGAGGACTAAACATATATAGCTCAAGTACCACTTCATAAGATCTTTTCTAAATGAAGAATTGTTAAAATTGGAAAAGATACATACTAGCCAAAATCCTGCAGACATGTTGACAAAGGGAGTAACCAGAGAGAAATTGAGTTCCTTCTCAGTTTCTGTTGGCGTTCAAGCATGAAGGTGAAAAAAAGAAATTTGTCAAGTCCAAGGTCCAGAGCATATTCCAGCAAGTGCAGTAGTGGTGGAGTTGCTGTGATCAGTCTCCAAGTGGGAGATTGTTGGTTGTGGAGCCTAATCTTCCAGATTTAGAGATATAATTCAGTTGTGTTTGTACCCCAGGTGTACTGTACACTCATTCCCCATGCCTTGGGGTTAGGGGCAGCACCCTAAGAAAGGGGGTTTGGGGGCAACCCCCTGAGACACGAGGGTTTGGGGGCTGCACCCTTGAGATACGGGGGTTCGAGGGAGGAGCCGCCGAGAATTTTTTTTTGGGATGTGTGTTGGCCAACAATATTGCGGACCCATGGTATTGGGTTAACCCTAGAATTTTCCCATTGTATTTCCCCTATAAAAGAAAGCATTGTAAAATGACTAAGTATGGTATTGTATTGTATTGGAAGAGAGACTATGAGAGCGTGAAGAGGAAGTGCAACAGTTTTGCTGCAGGGCATATCCCTTCATCTTTCTTGATTGTAATAAAAGAACTGGCAATTTATTTGTGGATGTAGCCCATCGTTTGGGTGAACCACATTATATCTATGTCTTTCTGTAATGTTTTAATGTGTTTTGCATCTTGTTTATTGATTTAACTATGTATCTGTTATTGCTCTGCGGTCCTGTTTTCTAACACTTTTTCCCAACTACTTTTGTTACGATATGAAAAGTGAGTTGGTGAGGTAATCTAGATTTGTAGTTCTTGACATTGAAATGGATCAAATTCGTATTATTTGGGTCCAGGGATCCTAAGGGAGTTAACAATTTTTTGCGTTGCGTGGGGCAGCTTTGGAGCAATTCTAAGGTAGACATTGCACATGGCGCTTGAGAGAGGTCTTCAACAACATTATAGAACTATGCAGGTTGAGAATTAGGGTTAAAAACATCTTTCCTAAGAGTACTCTTGGGTGGACGCAAAATCATGTCGAGATTAGGCTTCTCGATGGTTAGGGGACCATTAGACGAGGATGCAGGAGAACTAGTGGAAGGAGCTTTATCTGGAGAAGGATTTTCATTTTTCTTCTCCACAGGCTTGTCATATGACTGACTATGAGTTGTTAAACTAACAGTTTTTGATGACATCATTCTAATTTCCTCTGTAGAATTAGAATTTCCCTGGTTGGACATGTGGTCTACCAGTTGTTGCTGAGAATTAAAAGGATCAGTAAGAATTGCTGGTGTGGGGTTACTCTTTAAAAATTTGTTAATTTCATCATGACAGGGACAATCCTTCGTGAAATGATCACCACCACACAATAGGCAGGGATATTTGGCTTTCCTTTTTCCTTTTTTTTCATTCTCCGGGGCCGTAGGATTGGGATTTTCCTGTTGGTTTCCGAGTTTCTTATTTTTACCTTTTCCCTTTTTCTTACTGTCAGATGATTGCATACTTTGAATAGCATTCACCTTGGTGGAAACCGTAGGATTAGAAGGAGCAGTAGTAGAAGGACTGGGTTGTTTGGCAGGTTTTAACATTGACGGGGGATGGATTGAACCGATAACCCCATTGACAGGAGTTTCTGCAGGTGTCTTAGCCGGGTCCGTGCTGGGACGAGGAGCTTGAGGAATAATGTCATACAAAGTTTCGGATTGGGAATAAAACAAGTCCAGATACTGAGCGCGACTAATAGCTTGCTCTTCAGTGACAACACCCCCCATAGCCACATCTTGGGCAATGGGTGGCAACAAAGACTTCATAAACCAATCAGCCAAGAGTTGGTTCGAGATAGGAGCTTTTATGAGCCTTCTCTGCCTTCTCCACTCATGGATATGATCTAATAAATGTGTGGAGGTGTTTTAATGTAGAGAGGTCAAAAGGTCTGTACCCATTTCTTAGTGATTGGGTAGCAGAAAGCGTGTGAGGAAGACAGTTTCCAAATCACTAAAATCCACAAACGAATGTCATGGAAGTTCTATAAACCACTTCGCAGCTGTACTAGTCAAAGTGCATTGGAAGAGTCTTAATCGAATAGAGTCATCCATGAAGGAGTTTGACAAACACCACAGATGAAAAGTCATAATGTGATTCTTGGGATCATCTCCCTGCTTACCATCGAATTTTGGAATGTTCGATGGTAACTTGACTGGAATAGGGGGCCATGACGGATTTTGTTGAATGGGGTCATTAATAAACTTGGACAAATCCAGTAAGTCCAAATTTGTTAGGAAAGGTAACTGAAGATTGGGCTCCATGTACTAGTAGTATTGATAAGGCATGTATCCACCAGTAGGGCCATAGGCTGACTGATATATTGGTTGTTGAGATGATGAACCTCCCGAAGATGGACCTCCAGGACCATTAGGAGGAGGACCGCCAGGGCCACCAGGACTACCTGGACCACTAGGATGAGGACCACCAGACCCTCCGGGACCTCCGCTAACCCCAGGAACACTAGGACCCCCAGGGGGAGGACCTCCATAAGGTGTCCCTCCAGTGCCTCCAACATTATGAATAGGTATTTCCCCCAATACTGGCATGTAGGACTAGTTGGGTTGCCCCCATCGAGTAAATGTATTTCCAGTATATGGAATTCTAGTGTGGGATATGCCTGTAGGGTTAGGTTGATAATTCATATTTCCTATAGGTACTTGATTTGCTTTGTAACCATACCCCCAAGAGGCTTAATTAACTACAGGTTGTGCCTCTAAGGGATGACCTGAACTCAATGGAGGGTTAACGATATTTATATTGGTAGGAGGAACGTAAACTGAGGATGGGCCTATAGTAGAGGTCTATCTATTATTAGTAACAAATCCACTAACCGGTAATGTAGATCATGCCAGGGGTTACCCCCGACGTTAAAAGGTACAGATACAACTGGAGTTGAAGGTTTCCCCCCAGCCATAGAAGTCATGGGAGGACTAGGAACAGACCTAACATTAGAAACTGTAGGGTCAGAGGTTTAACCTAGATGGTGCGAAGTCTCAACAGGTTCAATAGGTTTCATAGAGTCAGCCAGTGAACAATATCCAGCTATCCAAGGATCTATATTACAGGGAAGAATAGCTGAAATAGGTTTGTTATGAGGCACAGGGGTTGCTAATATCGTATCCAATCTCTGCATTCTCTCTTGAAAATCATGTGCATGGTGAATAGATGCTTGGATTTTTCTATACTCTTCTTCACTTGGTGAAGATTATTCAGAAGAGGGCCTATTTACCCCAAATGAGGCAATGTCTTGCCCCATAGAAGTTCCCCAAAACGGAGCATCGAGACCATAGTCTCGACGAACAGGACTATCAACACGAACTTCCACGGGAGCATGGAAAGAAGTGTCAGCCATAGGAGGTTGTTGGACCAAGGGAGTGACGTAAGAAGCGAATTGGTCTCTGCTTTCTACAACCAGGTTCTCTTCCACATGGGAAGTAGTTCTAGCTCCTTGGTCATTGGCTTCCATTGGACCTTCTCCTGTGACGGGAGGAAAGTCAGGTGGCAAGCCCTGTGTTCTTCTAGACCGTCTCAAATGAAACTCAGCTAGATTGCACAATCACTAATATAACCTAGGGTTTCAAAACTAAGAAAAAACACACCAAAAATTTCTCCTACTCAAGCTACAGGCCAACAAGAAAATTCAAATGATAGGATGAGCTCAAATAGTCGGTCTCTCACCAGGATTTTCAAGTAGGTGCAACTCACGATATACCACAAGGGCATGTGCATAGTAATCTCCCCGAATGCTATTTTTGGTGTATTGCTCCACACAAGATGACCAAAGGGTTTTTCTCAGATGGACAAGGTATCCTAGTGGGGTCTCCCAATATACTCAAGGTACGTGGGAGCTCAAGCCAGTAGTAGTGTCATCTAATGCACAACCATTCACAAGGGGCCTTTCGATATACAATCGAGTACGTGAAGTACCTTTATATATACCTCAAGGGTACATGAAAGGATGTTCAATATACCAATGGTACATGGAAGAATCGTGCGAGTCCCAAGTTGTAGTGCGGACAAATAATGACAGCTCCTATGTTTTACAACGCCTGAACATGTCACTAACCTATCACTCAAATTTCTATACAATTTTTAGGCCTATAACTACCGCTAATTTTAAAGTGGACGGTTAGGTGAATGCATGGGATTTTGACAGAAATGTAAAACCATGCAAGTATGAAATGCAAGTTCATTCACTTTATCGTTCAGAGTATGCCTAATTACGGGAAGGAGAGAGAGTATTTTCTTTTCAATTTTCCGTTGAAACCAAAAATTCCCCAAACAACTATACTAAAACTCCTTCTCCGAGCATACAAGCAAACAACACTTCTTCAAATCAAATCTTTTGAAAGCAAAGAGATAGAGTAAGATCTCTTTTCCAAGAAGAAAGACAAACATCAATCAAAGGTATAATCGATATTTTTTCAATTTTTTCTATTAAACTGGAAAGATCTAACTAAAAATACTTGTATTTTTTCTTTTGATGATATGACTATATAAAATAAAGGGAAGAACAATGGAGATCTAAAAGCTTATGAAGTCAATCAGAAGGTCCAACAATTTGTCCTAAAACAACAATATAAATGAATCTCAACAAAGAAATTTTCTTTTTTCAGAGCGAAAAGAAGTCTTTCACAAACTTAATAAAAGATAGAAACAAGCAAACCAATCAAACAAGTCTTTATTTTCAGTATTATCCAATAGCAGGAAGAGATCTAATCTTGTTTGAATCTTCCGAAAACTCCTTTTAGAATAACCAAACTTACAAGCAGTAGTAATGATAAATCTAACCTAGCCTTTCGATTTTAACAAACAAGCATTTACCACATAAAAAAATTCAGATTTCAAACACTCAGGTATTTGGAAACAAGCCTAGACAATGCCAATCGAACACACAGAATCCAAAAAACCAAAATTCCTTACAAAATCTTGAAAAATCAAAGGTCTGGAAAACCTACCTGGCACCACTTCCAAAGGGTTGTTGAAAGAGTGGTTCTGAGGAGGCACCGCTTCCCGCTAACTTATCTCAGGTGATGGCACCGCTTCTTGGTGTCTACGCACAGGCGGCGGCACTGCCTATTGTCCACTACACAACTGTGGTTCCCTTTAAATGTCCATAACAAAAAAAAAGGTGGACAACAGTTAAAATTTGGCAAACTACCATCAAAACTAATCACTACTACATTTTGACCAAAAATCCGACGGCCGTCATGTCGGATTTTCGACACTTCCCTGTCGCATGTACGACACTTTGATTTTTTTTTAAGCGTCGAAAACTTGTCGTCGTTTATCCGACACCTGATTAGCCGTCGGTTAAGCGACACCTAAGTAACCGTCGGTTAAAAAATAAGCGTCGGTTAAGCGACAACTTTTTTTCGACGGTAGTGAAAATTTTTAAAAAAAATCTCATTCCTGCCGTTGGAAAAGCGACGACATTTAAGGATAAGTGTCGCAAAAGCGTCGGAAAAGCGACGGCGTTTAAGGATAAGCGTCGCAAAAGCGACATCTAGAAGCGTCGGAAAAGCGACGGCATTTATGGATAAGCGTCGCAAAAGCGACATCTATAAGCGTCGGAAAAGCGACGGCATTTATGGATAAGCGTCGTAAAAGCGACGCTTGTGACTGTTTTAAAAAAAAAAAATATAAAAGCATGTGCAGTCTCCGATCAGTTCCCTCTGGTGAGCTGTAGAAAGAGTGGTCTTTCCAGTCCTTTC
>LPNX011190193.1:27629-60642 GCA_001517045.1 Pseudotsuga menziesii | reverse complement strand
AATGTGGTAGGAACAACCACGTTCCACACAACCGTAGATTTGGAACAACTTTCTCTCTTCCCTTAATCACCCCCGAGCTAAATTATGCATTCCAAGAGTAGTGACAGTCAACCTCAGACTCAAATTTCTGCCAATCAGTGAGAAATAAATTTCCTAACACCAAAGTGCTTAGACAACAAGGATCAAATAAATTTCCTAACACATAGTGCTCACACAACAAGGATTCCTTTCTAGCATACTAAGCAATGTCCTGCCTCTCTCGTATGCTTCCTTTTTATAGTTTATTTTGCCTAGGTCTTTTATGCAAGCAACCAATTCCTCATGGAATTTCCATAGCTAACAAAATCCCTGATTTACAAGGCGTATCTAGTGCCATAACTGCACTTCTGACACTTGTTTCAACATCCCTGAGGTTGACTCTTCCTTGTCCCCAACTCTTGCATGCATAACTTCCTCATTCAATGTGGCTATCCTCATTCATTCATAATTTTATTTAATCATATTGCTTTATTACATCTGTCCTCCAAGGACCTATTAGAAGATTTCAGATCCAACAAATTTTATTTAATTAAAACCATAACTCAAAATAAAGTCGTAATTACTAAATAATGCTTATTTCTTGGGGAATGTTACAGTAAGGAATAAAATCATCTTTGTAGTTTAGGCTGTTAGTGCCTACTAACAAATGCCACTACAATAGGAATGATAACTTGTTGGCTAACTAAATGAATTCACATGATAGAGACATTTAAGAGTCTATAAGATTGAAGAACCTAGGCCGTGTCTGGGTTGTTTTTTGGTTGTTGTATGATGGGTTTCTTGGTTGCTTAGTTACTTGTTTTACTTGCTTAGTTACTTACTTAGTCAGTTAGTAGAGTTTTATGTCTGTAAGAAGAGTTGAGTAATCTGCAAATGAGTGCGTAGAAGTATAGAGAAGAGTAGTTGATCTAGGCTATGTGTGGATAAAAAATAGAGTCAAGTAGGAGAAGATCAAGCTACAAAAGACTAGAGAGCATGAGAGGAGAGAGAAGTCTGTATAGATAAAAGAAGAAGATATAGAACAGAGTCTGTAGCTAAGTGCATAGAGCAAAGGTGCTATATATTTCTCATGCCAGATGATATTGTTACTTTACTAGAAGGTGTATGTTTAAGGAGTGGAAGAATATTTCATTCGGGAAAGAGAGAAAAACTATGACAAAGAGAGGAAGTTGCAATACAACCAAAGGAGAAAATTACGAGCTAGCATCACATCTCGATGAAGGTTCTTATGACAAAGAAGAGGAATATCAACTGATGTCCAACAGAGAAGAAGAGGAAACAAAAGCTCCATATCTAGAGCACGAGTACGATACACCTAGGAGAGCACATTGCCAGAGGTAATATCTAGAAATTCATCTCCCAGTGGTTTTGTAAATACAAGTAATACTAACGCTGTGAATAGAGGACAAGCGAGTCCGACTAGTCAATTTTTTTTCTCGAGTGTAACAGGAGCCAATATAATGGCTGGAAATGGTATTAAGTTTCATATTTTGAATGGAAATTGGTTAGAAGACTCAAAACAACACTGGTTTCTATGTGAAGCTGTATGGACCATGTGGCAGTTCCAAGATGAAGTGATAAAACAAGCGCAGATGATCACAACCCTGAGAGGTTGTGCGCTAGACTGGTACATGAAGTTTTCTACTGTTCCAGTGGGAGTTGCGCCAAAAAAACTCAACCAAATTTGAGTGGGATTAATAGATGAGTTTAAAAAGTTGAAATCTGAGTCCCTGAGCATCACATAAATTAAAGAAATCAAGTAGTCACCCACAGAGTTGGTCTGGTATTTTGATTAAATATTTAAAATACTAATGGACAAAGTAAGCTTTTAGATGTTAGACGTTTAACACAAGGAATGGTTCGTTGAAGCATTGTTTCCACACATTCAAATCCCATTGATGTAATATAATATTGTGTCGCAAACATAATCTCTAGAGATAGAAATGATGTTAGAATCCTCACCGATTGGAGATACTGGTACCAGAATGATGCAAATTCACTCACAACTTGCTAACCTTACATTGAAACTCCATGACATTAATAAAAAGAAAGAGATCCAAGAGCTATGGTGTACCTGATGTATAACAGAGGGACACCATAAAGATAAATTCCCGATGCTCCTGAACTATGTTGTAGGAGGCACTCTGAACCCGAAAAATACACAAGGGATTCCATGGTGTAGAATATGTCAGACCCGAGGTCATCGGTTGGAAGAGTACTTGTACTTACATAAGATTGTAAGTGCACCCTCTAGTTTGTATTGTAAATTTGGTAAATCTATAGGACATGATGAGAAATACTGCAGAGCATATTAGCTGATGTAAGAGAAAATGATGGATACCTACTCTATGAAGAAAGATGAGTAGATGCAAGTTGAATGAGCGAAATCTTAGTTCCCATATGCTCAATATCCACCAAACCAATATGAACAAAATCTGTGTCTGCAACCCCAATATCAGCAGAACCAGTAACCACCACAACAACACTAACCTCAACCTAGTGGGGGTGGAATTTCGGGGCCAAGGAAAACAATAAGGAGGAGAAGGATTTGGCCACAAAAGAGGCCAAATCATATTCTATAATTTTGGACAACCAAGACACTCCCCTCAATATTGTGTGAGTCTTGTGAAGGCCTGTTCGTATTGTAAAGCTATCGACCACACCGTTGAGGACTGCCTTCAAATGATTGCTAATTGGCATGAAAATAATACAAGAAATCTAGTTCCCTTGTAGAATCCCAACCTTATTCCTAACCATAACATCTAGATTATTTTTGCTGAGCCGAGAGAAGGAGACATTGCTGTTGTGATAGTAGGAGTTGTGCGACTAGAGCAGACCAAAATACACAACATGACCAACCATAGGTTCAATTAAAAACAAAAAATAAAATATCATTTGATGTACAAAGAGAAAAGGAAATATTCTTGGACGCATGACTAGAATTCATCGATAGGAATCAAGCATTGATGTCTCCTCCCACATTACCAATAGGACAATTAAGGGAGATTCTTGAAAGATTCAAGAAACTATTTCGAAAACAACCAATATGAAATGTTAGTAACCTTAAAGATTTTTTCAAAAGTTTCTTATCATTGATCCATGATAAAGATGCTGCCATAGAATTGATAGATTTAGTAGAAAAAACTTAGGACAAGATGGGACCAGACAAAATACTTCATCATGTTGGGAAAATATTAAAAATCAGTCATGAGCTAAGAATGAATGTGCAAATAGATGATTATGATATGGATTACATCATTTTAGACCTAGGATTTGATGTCAATATTTTGACAAGACATACAGGGGAAGAATGGGAAAATTATGACTTGACTGGTCTCCCATTCAGCTTAAACTAGCAAATCAATTGAAGGTCCTACGTATTGGTCGACTGACTCAGGTACCTATTGAAGTAGAAGGCCTAAGAACATATGCATATTTCAAAGTGATTGACATTGTCGATGATACAAACCCATATATTTCACTTTTGGGGATCAACTAGGCGATATAAAACCAGACCATCATAAATTTTAAGAGAAGAATCTTATCATTTGAAGATTCAGAGATACGAGTGGTTGATATGTTGAACTAATGCACAGTGAAGGACAAGGTGACTATCCTAACCATATATATAATATCACATTTGCAGGAGATGATGATATAAATCCAATAGTTGATGGAAAGTTGAGTTGGTAGAGTGTTATATCCTATACGTCTAATTCAGGTGAAGCATTAGAAAATTGGCAGAATTAGATGCACGAAGAATATATGAGGAAAAGTGAAAGAATCACAAGGTTTGTGTGATGGGTAGGAGTTGAGGAAAGTGACCTACCTAGATACGAAGGTTTACCTAACCTTGCGCCTTTTTCAAACAAAGTTTGAAGTGAAGGTTACAGAATCACAACGATTTTCTTCCTTGGACTTTGTGATGAAAGATACACCTTCCAGATGATGGGGTACACATAAACATTCTATCTCAGAATGGTTGCAATGCAGAAGACTGCTAGATATTATGAAGAAGATATCAATTATATTGGTCACAAGTATACATGAATCATAAATCTTGTCGATCATATTGAGTATTGTCACATGACATGGTAGGAATATTGTTGGCAGGAAGTTTTGGGGTAAGTTAGTTGCACAAGGTCAAAGATGCCGCACAAGGTGGAAAATGACGTGCAAGTCAAAATTACAATATTTTATTTATTTTGGTCATATTTTGTAGTTTTGGACTGCATTATGTGTATTTTGGTCATTATTTTGTAGTTTCCATTAAGAAGTAGTTAGGAAGTTGGTCAAGTGGACCATCAATGTAAAGGCGCAATCCTATAAGTAGATGTAGAATTACAAGTGTTAAGGCTTCTCAAGCTTCTTGGGTTGGCCTTTTGCGATACTTCTAAGATTTGGTGAATATTGATCTGTGTATGTGAACTGATGAACTGATTTGGAGAATTCGTGTTTTGTTGAGAAGGTTAATATGACATGATGAAGATTGAGCAGAATCATTATGTCTTTTCCTATTCTCCCATTTTCCTGTTTTCTGCAATCCAAATGTGAATGCAATGTGTATCTGCAATATGGATCTGTGAATGATGCGATGTTTCTCTGATTTAGATGATGATATACTGATCGATCTGTCTGCATATCAATGTTTTGATACGATTTAGTTATGTTATTGCGGTCTATTGAATGATGACATGATTATGTTAAATGCACAATTTGAATGATTAGATATGTGAAATAATGTTGTGCTAAGTCACTAAGTAGACACATGGTCCTCCTCCATACTGCAGAAACTTGGTTTCCATAGATCTCCCTCGAACATATCGAGTGAGACTTCATCTACTCTGTAGGTGTTGCTGGATGGGGTAAAACCTGTCTGGGCCGGTGCTCAGGGAGATCGCGATGGTTTGGGTGTCGACAGAGAGTGAACCCCTGTCGAATGGTTTTGTGTCAATAAATGGTTTCATTGCCGAGACCTTAGTGCAAAGAGGGGTGAGGACATGGTGTGGCATCCGATGAGACCGAAAATCCAAGATTGGTTTGACCAAAATATATGAGAGTTTGCTGAGAAAGAGAATCAGAACCCTGGACTGACGACGGATAGGAGGATGACAGAGTATATGAATGACAGTTGAAAAGATTAATTTTTCTCTGAATTTTCGATCATTTTGTACAAGTGGTTGGTGCGATTGAACTATCGCAAGACAAATTTCCAAGGAGGTGAACCAATGTCCTGGACCCCAGAATTGATCCAGGAGTTGCAGGAGGTAAACAAAAAAGCATCAAGGACTATTATAGTCTAGCTTGATAGTATCTTGGAATTATATATCACTGAGTTTGTGGTCGACACAACTAAATCATACAACAAATCGGAAAGGGATTTTTTCAATGGACCAAGAGGTAGGTTCCTGTTGTCTTTGCAATTGTCTATAAGATGTTCATCTATGAAAAAGGCATATTGAAGATGAAATAGACCGAGTAGACACTTGGTGTGCGAAGGCTACACCAGGTGATGAGGGTTGGATGGAATGATATAGGGTAAATGGATGGAAGTTACGATGAGACTGTGAGGGAAGCTAGGGAAGGAAGTGGTCTTATGAGAGGAGGAGAAAGGTTTCAACACGAGAAGAGGCAGAGGACAGGAGAGAGTCCTGCTGCAATCGAGATGAAAGGCCATGAAGAATGACCACATGGAACAAAGTGACCCTACAACAAAGAAGGAGATGAATAGGCTATGCCCAAGCCCAAGGAAAGGCCAACCCAGAGCAACACCGTACCCACACCTCCGTGCACTGTACTATACTAAGGAAGAAACATGAGTTCAACACTGCTGTGTGTGACTTGTCAACAAAAATATAATATTAGTGGATCGATGAATGTAGGAAGAAGGCCCAGGATGGTAGGTGATGATGCGAAGTTACCCCTATTCCATGGAAATGGGACTGAGGATCCCGAACAATATTGGTTCTTATGTGAAGCAGTGTGGACTGTCAAACAAACTACAAATGATGAGGTCAAGAAAGGTCAATTGGCGACGACCCTTCGAGGTTGCTCACTTGATCGGTTCATGAAATTTGTACAAGTTCCTATAGGGGATCCAGCAAAAACATTGGATGAAGTTAGAAAAGAATTGATTGAAGAGTTCATAAAACCGAAATATGAGGTGCAATACATCATAGAATTGAAGGAGATTAAGCAGTATTCAAATGAAACTGTTTGGGATTTTGATCAAAGGTTTAAGACACCAATGGAAAGAGTCAACTTTGAGATGAGCGATATTCAACATAAGGAATGGTTCATCGTGGAATTACTATCTCATATTAGACTACCATTGATGCAGCAAAAGATTGCAACAGAGAGCAAGGATCTAGAGATTGCAATGAAGTTGGAAGCTTCACCGGTTGGCAAGAATGTAGTCAGCATGAATCAGATATAGACACAGCTTGAAAAATTGACACTCCAGTTGTAAGATATCAAGAAAGGAAAAGAGAATCACGAGGAAGTATGGTGTACTCAATGTCGTGTAGAGGGACATACCAAGGATAATTTCCCATATTTTTGAAACTACCTATTACCGGGAGCACCAAAACCATTAAGTTGTGGTGGTATGCCTTGGTGTCGTATTTGTCAAGTTTATGGGCATCGACATGAATATTGTGGATATATAAAGAAGATGGTCACGAAGTCGATGAATTTATACTACACATTCTACCGGTATGTTGGGCATGAAGATAAGAATTGTCGCGCATATGATATACTCTAGGATAGAACAATGGGTATGTACTATGTAAAGGGAGAGGATCATCAAATAATACAAAAATTGCAACCGCGGTAGCAGGTGGTAAATCCTTCACCTCAACCGCAGTTTGTATTGCAGCTGCAACCACATATATAGTTTGTACCGCAACCACAATTACAATAAAATTTTGTGCCACAATCACAGTACAATCAGATGCAAATGGATCTACAGTAGCCACATTATGTTCAACCATAGTAGTATGTTCAACAACAACCGAATCCCCTTCAGAAACAATTCAATCAACTGTATTATCAGAAAAAAGGAGGATTCCAAGGAGGACAAGGTGGAGGATTTGGTCAAGGTCGCAGACCAGTGCAATGCTTCAATTGCTGAGTGCTGGGAAATTATCAGAGAGATTTCCCATAATTACAAGCGTAGTGTACATATTTTATCGTTGTTGATCACACTGTTGAGAACTGTCCACAGCTAATCATGAAAAGGCAAGAAGGAAACATTCCTTAGTTGCAGAACCAGAATCAGAACCAATTGCAGAATCAGAATTTGTTGCAGAACTATAATCAAAACCAGAATGCAAATCATAATGTGAATCCACCTGTGTATCCACTGATGAACCAGAATGAGGGACCAACTATTGCGACGATTTCAGCAGAACCAAGAATGCAAGATGCTGATGTTGCTGTCATTACTAGTGGAGGTGCGACAACGAGGGACGATGGCCCACATCCACAAATTAGGCTAGCCAGGAATAAGAAGGTGTAGTTTGATGTCGACATTGAAAGAAACACATTATTTGAAGCACATGATGCGATTGGAATAAATATTGATCAGTTACCTATTTATGAAATGTGAACTACTTTTGATTCTACTTAGCTAGCAGGACCATCGCGATAACATGGTACCTTACAAAATTTCCTTGAAAGTTAGTTGTCACTGGAAAAATATCCTAATGCTCTTGTTAATATTGAGAGTCTATTGCATCGAGCAACCAAAGGACAGAAAGAGTCTGCACTGAACTCTTTACATAAGAAAAAGACAAGAAAATAGATGTGAATGAATAGTCAGATTAGAGACTATGTGGTAGATTCATTCATCTTTGATCTAGGCTCAAATGTTAATATTATAACAAGAAAGACATGGAAAAATATGGGGAGTCCACAGTTGGTTTGGTCTCCTGTACAACTGCGACTGGCTAACCAGGACAGAGTAACGTCGATTGGGCAAGTTCCGCGCATTGCTATGGAAGTTGAAGGGATGAAGAATTAAGTTGATTTTGATGTTATTGACGTTGTTGATGGTGGTGGCCCCTATCTTGTGTTGCTTGGGATTGGATGGGACAATGACATCTTGGCAGTGATTAATTTTAAGAAGCACATGATGACTTTTGAAAATCAAGACATTAGAGTCATAGCTTCGATGGATCCAATTGAAGGGTGACGGTATGTCGAACCAATGAGGGACAAAGATGTAAAAATATGACATCATGCATATAACATCTCAAAGGTTTACATCCATCTAACAGTTGATGGTAAGTTTGGTTGGAGCAGCTCCAGCTCTGTGTCTTCCGACTCTGCTGATGCATTAGAGAATTGGAAGAATCACATGCATGAGGTATCGATAAGGAAGTGTTTCCTGATTACGTAGTTGTTGTGCTGAGTCGCGACTAAGATTGTTGAATTACCAGTATCTGAAGGAATTCTTGAGTTGTTTGAATTTTTATTGGCATTTGAAGATAAGGTGTCAGAACCACAATGGTTGTTGGCATTCGATGAAATGCTGAAGGCTACTCCAGCATGTTGGTGGGTGACCCATAAGAAGTCGATCAATGTATGGTCACTGTGTCAAAGATTAATGACAGTTCACTTTGGCAACACAGAAGAGTCCCATGCTAGAAGGTACAATGGGTGGAATAACCCTGGTGATCACTTGATTGAGTGTCAGACCTTGTGGGTATTGCAATGAAAGGATGATTGGGTCAATGATTTCATCCACATGTTGGATGAGATGCCACGATCATGGTATGTATTAGTCGAGTTGTGCAAAGATATTTCTACTTGGGAAGAGTTGACGATTTTCTTCACTCACACCTTAAATTTTGCGGATACCAATCTAGTTATTCATGATGCACTGCAACACATATGTGACGTTATTATGAAGGTAGTACTAGTTGCATATCCCGTGGATCCACATGAGAAATGTCCAATGCAGTCGATGATGGAATTATATAATGTTATTGGAGGACCTGAGGACGGTGATGATCCGCGGAAAATCAATATTCCGGAAACATAAGGGAGTCAGGATGTTGCAGCACCTGACGTATCAATGGATCCAATGAATTAGCCATTAAAAATTAGGAAGGTCAACATTGGGATGAAGGAGAATCCATATTTTGTGAATGTTGGGGATTATTGGGATGAAGAGACCATGGTAAAGATCACAAAGCCATTGCATGAATTCCAAAATTTGTTTCCTACCAATTTTTATGAGATGAAGGAAATACTGGGAGACTTGGGAGAGATGAATATTTTGCTGAAACCAGTAAAGCGGGGGCCGTATCGCTTGATTCTATGATACAAGGAGAGGGTCAAAGCCGAGCTGGACAAAATGATGGAATTTGGAATAATAGAACTGGTTGAGGAATCATAATGGATTAGTCATATGGTAGTCCAAGAAAATAATATAGTTGAGGTTCGAATTTGTGTCGACCTTAGAAAAATGAATAACGCATGTGTACATGATTTATTTTCGACACCATTCACTGATGAGCTAGAAGGAGTGGGAGTTCAAGAAATGTATTCCTTCATGGATGAATTTTCTGTCTATCACTAGATCAGGATCACAAAAGAGGATCACCACAAGACAACATTCATTACTAAATGGGGTTGTTTTCAGTATACTGTGGTTCCATTTGGGCTGAAGAATGCACCTGCGATATTCTCCAGGGTTGTTTTCGCCACATTCAAGTATTTTATTTAGAAGTTTTTGGAAGTTTATATGGATGACTGGATAGTTTGTGGATTGATCAAAGACCATTTGGAAAATCCGAGACTGATGCCGGAGCAATGCTAACAGCATCAGATTGCGCTGAACTTGAAGAAGTGTATTTTTTGTGCACCTTTTGGGATTTTTTTAGGACAAATTTTTTGCAAGCAAGGATTGTTGGTTGAACCCACAAATATTGCACTGATTTTGAGCTTGCCACTACCTACAAATGTGAAATAACTTAGAGTGACACTGGGGCACATAGGATACTACCACAAGTTCATCCATTGTTATGCTATGATCACAACTCCTATGGGGAGGTTTCTTAAGAAGGATGTGGTCTTTATATGGAGTCAGGAGTGTCGGGACAGTTTTGAGACACTAAAGGAAAATATGGCTTCCGCACCAGTACTAGTTTTTCCTCATAGGAATAAAGAGTTCCATGTCCATGTGGATACATCATCCATTGCACTGGGAGTGGTGCTGGCACAACCATGGGAAGGAGATTTGGATCACCCGATTTCTTTCACCAGTCATAATTTGTCATCCACAGAGAAAAAATATAGTACCTTAGAGAGGGAATTTCTAGTGATGGTATATGCGCTACAGAAATTTCACCATTACCTATTGGGCGGTCATTTCAAAATGTTCATAGACCATTCTGCTTTGAAATACCTAGTAAATAAGCCTGTGTTGGGGGGGGAGATATGCCACTGGATACTTATTTTTTAGGAGTTTTATTTTGAGATAATTGTGAACCCGAGTCACTTGAATGCTGGCCCAGATCATTTATCCCAAATTAAGATAGGTGAGGAACCAACAAACATTGAAGATGAGTTTCCAGATGAGCAACTATTCATATTTGTCATGGTTGATGATTACTATGACCAAATAATTCAGTTCTTGGAAACGGGAACAACACCAGAAGAGATTAATACAACTCAGAAGAAGAAGTTGGCTGTTAAGGCCACAGATTTCCAGCTGATCGCTGGACAACTCTATAAACTAGGACTAGATGAGATACTACGGTGATGTGTCATACCACATGTTCAAGGGAATATATTAGTATAGGCACATGCAGGAGTTTTCGGTGGACACTATGGAGGTCACACTACTGCCAGGAAGGTGCTTCACATGAGGCTTTGGTGGCCTACCCTTCATAATGATGCTCCAAATTATGTGCGGACTTGTGATGTTTATCAAAGAACTGGGAAACCATCAAGGAGGGATGAGATGCCGTTGGTACCTCAGGTGACGTTGCATCTATTTGATAAATCAGATGTGGATTTTGTGGGACCAATTAAACCACTTGGGAAGAGAACTGGTGCATGGTACATAATTACAATGACAAACTATTTGACAAATGGGCGGAGGCCTCACCTGTTGTCGATTGCACCGCTGCAATAACAACAAGGTTCCTGTTTGACAACATACTCACTCGGTTTGGGTGCCCACAGATATTGAGGAGTGAAAAAGGGAGTCACTTCATCAATCACACAGTTAGTACATTGATAAAGGAGCTTCAGATACATCATAAGAAGAGTACCCTGTGTCATCCACAAGAAAATGGGACAGTGGAGGCGTTCAAAAAGGTATTGGAGCATGCAATTACAAAGGTATGCAACCCGAACCATGATGGTGGGGATTTGAAGATTCCATCGGTTTTGTGGGCATATTGTACCACTTGTGAAAGATTGGTGGGACATACACCATTGAAATTGGTGTATGGGAAAGAGGCAGTCATGCCTATGGAGTACATTATTCCAAGTTTGCGCATAGCAGCAGCGACAAGCATGGATTATGAGGTGACATTGGAAGAACACCTGGAATAGTTGGTGCAACTCGAGGAATACCGCTTTGTTGATCTACAAAAGGCTTGGCATGATCAACATACTAGGCACAAAAAATTTCAGCAAGGAGACCTTGTCCTGATGTATGAGAACAAGTTCACGAAACATCCAGGTAAGTTACAGATGCATTGGCTAGGTCCATATCTCATTAATTCCATTACTTTTGGAGGTATAATACAACTGTAGCAGTTAGATGGAGCGATGCTGCTAAATCCAGTGAATGGTTGCAGGATGAAGCCCTATAAGATGGGCCTGGAGCTGCGCAATGCTTGAGCCACTGTGCGATGAAAAAAATTCTTTTTTTTTTTTCTGCATGAGATGCTAGTTAGGAGGATGGTGCACCAAGAGGAAGGGGATGTGCAAGTAGCATAGTTAGTATTGCAGTTAGGAAGTAATTCTAGGACATAGTCAAATCAGTAATAAATTTAGACAGTTAAAGCAGTTAACCAGTGATGCTTTTTGAAGCAACATGAATTTATGGCCGATCCGACCGTTTGATTGACATGATCACCAATGGATTTGGGTGATTAATGCATGATTTGGTCGAAATGATTAAATATGATTTGGTCATGATGAAGGTGCGATTGAATCAGTTCTATAAGAAGGGGTCAAATGTGGTTGGAATTCACCATTGTGCAATATTGAGTGTTGGTAGAGTTGTAGAATTGTCGCAGAGAGTCATGTTGTGTTGTGTTGTCAAGTTGCAGAGTGTAGTGAATAGTTGAGTTGTTGAGCAGCGTAAGGGTGAGGTGCCCATTGGAAACTTGGGGAACTAGTGCAGAATGATGTGTGAGAAAGTCACGATTGATATTTATAGTGAGAGGCATTCACCAATTGTCGAAGTTACCATTGAAGAGGAAGTTGCAAGCATGCTGGTGGGATCCTCATCGGTTCCAAAGAAGAAGAGAGGGTCACAATGACCCATGTCCCCAGTTCAAAAGAAGCAGAAAAATAGAATTTTTGAGTGGGCATAGGAGGAGGCACCTGTGCAAGCGTGTCCATTGACTTTACAGGATGTGGAATCATCAGCCTACATACGGGTGTCCACTGGGGATATCCCTGGGTAGGTGCCTCCCACGCGGCCCGATGCGAAGCGTAGGAAGATGACAAAGAACCATAAATATCTAGTGAAGATGTCAACGATATTGCAGGGCATAGTATGCACCACAGAAACTGTGTCTACCCTAATGTGAATGAAGTATGATGATCACACTATGCTCACATTGATAGAGATCATGAAGGGTCCCTATGAACCTATTACAGCGGCTGGAGGAATCCCAATATTATGCATTCCATAGGACTGGGCATGAGGTTTGTAGAGATTCAAGTTGTTGGATCTTATCAACATGTCGCACTTCTAGCGGTTGAACGAAGCGAATGCATGTATGAAGCACCTATTTACGTACTTCCATGGTGGGATTTTGTGGTTGGACCAGCCGATCGCAGTCACCATGGCGATCATTTCATAAATATCAGGGTTGCACAACGACGGGCCTGACCCTTTGTAGTATTTAAAGGGGAAAGACAATGAAAAGAGGTTGGCTGCAAGGATGAAGAAGAAATATCTCTTGTAGCATGATATATGGGTGTACCATGTTGACAATATAAATTATCTGGCTGTCCGCATTGAAGCATATTTTTGGCTAGTAAAATAGTGAGGATGAATCGACCTAACCAGTGTAATTCAGGCGTTATTGCATGCACAGAGCAATGTGTGCAAGGAGTATAGATGAGCTGTTCGATTTTCTTAATGAACCAATTGATAGATGATGCATTGGAAATCTAGGCGGGGTAGCGGTCGTTCGCATACAGTTGGTTGCTGATTTTAATTGCGCTTGTGGCTTGGATGGAGACGAACGATTATCAAGGGATGGATTTGGATGTAGTAAAGGGTTGCAAGGGAGCACAGTACCAGAACCTCTAATGGGTGAAGGAAGCTAACCAGATTAAAGACTGCGTCGTTTATTTATGAATCTATTGGGAAGCACTGCAGGCTGTAGCTATAAAAATTCTGCGATTGACCGAGGAGGTTGTTACAAAATTCCAACATATTTCTTGGTTTACGATTGGACCACATGCCATTCATGTGCAAGAATGACATGACCCAAAGAATCAATGGTTTTCGACACCATACAAGTTATCTGATGTGAATTTGGAGACAATTGTTAATGATTGGCCCACAACATGGAGAGAACGTGTCAACCTAGAGGAAGTGTCAATGACTCCACTAGTGGAAGCACCATTTGATCCTGTACTGATCCTGACCAGTAGAGAAACCATGATTCAAATGAAGATTCATCACGAACCCCCATTGACTTAGAAGCATAGTGAGAATTTGATGAATCAAGAATGAAGAAGCGACAGGAGCAATGTGTGATAAGTAGCGCAACCCCAGGGATTGAGACGTAGTTGAACCGGCTCATTGCAACCATTACAACCAAAATGGATGCGACAAGTGAAGATATTAAGAAACAAGCAACAGAAGGATTTGTCAAGGTAAAAAATTTCCTTGACTTGTTAGATGATGCAAAATCGAAGAAGGCACCGAAGGTAGAAACTATGTAGAACCTTGGCTCAATCAACACTGGGATGCAAACTAGGATTATGCAAACTCTTCCACATGTGATCGATACCAATAATGAGGATCTCAATGCCTCCCTGCAGTAGTTATAATATTTTTCCATAGACATCAATGCGCTATCCACATAGATGTTGGTGCATATACAGAGGGTCTATAATAAAGAGTTGGTAGACATGGAAAAAAGTATCAGCGGTCAGTTTTTGAGATTACAGGTGAAATAGGCAGAAGTGCATAAAGAGATTGTAGCATTGAAGAAGAAACAAGAGTGGTTGATTGCATAGAATTCCAAGGACATTCAAGAGTTGAAAAAGGAGCAGGATCGACTGGTGGTAAAGAAAGCACATCTCCGAGACATTAGAGTGGTTGGAAGATGCAACTTCTGATGCTTGTCAGCATGTATTTGAGAAAAAATTGGAGCTAGATGCAGTGGCAAAAGCAGCGTGGCTTGGGGTGATCATTGCATAGTTGTAGCAAAACAATGCAGACTTGTAGGAACTGGTACATCCATACACACCACTAGAACAAGTAGTAGAGAGGAAAAGCGCCATGGAGGACTTAGCAAAATAGTTAGAGGAGATGGAACAAGATGCGAAAAAAATAACCGATGCGATTACACAATTTTGGGGCAGTGTAGTCCAGGACAAGTAATTGGAGAAACTAACCATGCAGTTACAGGAGGCCGAGGGGTAGTTGGAAACATTGAAGACATGACTTAGAGAGCTGCCACCAGTTGTTCATATCACCAAGTATGTGGAGCTGAAGGAGTTACAACAACGCATTGTCAAAGCAAGGGAGCGTCGACAGAGGTGCAGTAAACAGTTGGATGAGTTCCAAGACATTGGAGTGTAACTTTTAGTTAAGGCAATTTCTACGCTGCAGGAAGTTTAGGAAAGCAAAAACGATGTTACTGAAAATATCGTTGAGCATCGATTAGAGCATGATTTTATAGGAAGTCGAGAGATTGCTGAGAAGGTCAAAGAGTTGGTCAAGGATATCACTCAGTAGTACGAGGACTTCAAGCAAAATATCAATGAATACACAATGGCTAGCTAGTGTGGATAGAGGGTGAGACACAATATTGTACTAGGGGATTGCTGGCAAGAAGTTTTGGGGTAAGTTAGCGGTGCAACATCGCGGATGCTGCGCAAGGTCAAAGATGTCATGCAAGGTGGAAAATGACATGCAAGTCAGAATTACAATATTTTATGTATTTTGGTCATATTTTGTAGTTTTGGACCACATTATGTGGATTGTGGTCATTATTTTGTAGTTTATGTTAAGAAGTAGTTAGGAAGTTGGTTAAGTGGGCCATCAATGTAAAGGCACAAGCCTATAAGTAGATGTATAATTGCAAGTGTTAAGGCTTTTGAAGCTTCTTTAGTTTGATTTTTGCGATACTTCTAAGCTTTGGTGAATATTGATATGTGTATGTGAACTGAAGAACTGATTTGGAGAGTCTGTTTTTTGTTACAAAGGTTAACATGACATGATGAATATTGAGCATAATCATTGTGTCTTTTCCTATTCTCCTGTTTTCCTGTTTTCTGTGATCCAAATGTGAATGCAATGTGTATCTGCGATATGGATATGTGAATGATGTAATGTTTATTTTCTTTAGATGATGATAAACTAATAGATCTGTCATCACTTGTTCTTTGGAACAAGTCTTGTCCTTCTTTTCTTATAGGTGATTATACGTGATCTTTCCTACATCAGGGTACAATACATAAAATATACAAGCGAATACATTCTAAAGTTACAAATACATCAATAGTCCCTCTTAAATAGGAAGGTATTGCCTTGACACAATTTATCAGCACAAGTCTTCTTCTCTTTATCATTTGGATCATCATCAAGTCATCTTCATCTTCAGGTCATCTTCATCGTCAAGTCATCTTCATTGTTAAGTCATCTTCATCAAGTATGGATCATCACTGGATCATCATCGAGTCTAAATCATCACTTGATCTGGAGCATCACTGGATCATCATCATCATCACTGCTTCAGCTATCTCAATCAAATGGCGCTATCTATTCATTCTTCTCATCACAGGAAGTTCTACAGAGCCAACCCTTTTTCATGCTGGTTGTATGCCTAGCCTCCATGTAGGTCTTCTTCATCACTTATATCTGACCCTAAGTTAGAATGGCCTTCCCAACACTTCCATATGACCATGGGAGGAACACATCCAACAACCATGTTAGAAAGGAACACCCAAAACTTACATTTGACCATGAGAGGAGCACATCCACCACCATGTCAGAAATTCCCAACACTTACATTCACCAGCATGATAGGACACACCTACTATCATCTATGAAAAGGCCCAACACTTACAATCATCAGCATGATAGGAAACACCCACTATCATTTGTGGAAGGGCCCAACACTTACAACCAGCGGAATGGTAGGACACAACTACTACCATCCATGGAAGGGATCTGCACTTACATCCAACCTCATCATGTCAGAAGGGCTCTTAGTTCTAGGCTGAGTATTCCTAGTAACTGACCAAGTGCCTCCATTCTTCCAGAGAATGGCCTCTCAGCACTAAGCTGAGTATTCCTAGTAACTGACCAAGTGCCTCCATTCTCCTAAAGAATGGCCTCTCATCACTAAGAGGAGTGTTCCTGGTAACTGACCAGGTGTGTCCATTCTCCTAGAGAATGGCATCTCAGTACTAAGCTGAGTGTTCCTGGTAACTGACTAGGTGCCTCCATTCTCCCAGAGAATGGCCTTTGAGCACTAAGCTGATTGTTCCTAGTAACTGACCAAGTGCCTCCATTCTACCAGAGAATGGCCTCTCAGCACTAAGCTAAGTGTTCCTGGTAACTGACCAGGTGCCTCCATTCTCCTAGAGAATGGAATCTCAACACTAAGCTGAGTGTTCCTAGTAACTGACTAGGTGCCTCCATTCTCCAAGAGAATGGCCTCTCAGCACTAAGCTGAGTGTTCCTGGTAACTGACCAGGTGCCTCCATTCTCCTAGAGAATGGCCTTCAACATTTATATGTGATCATGTGAGAATACATTCCTCAATCACATCAGAATGGATCTGCATTGATCATGTGGGAAAACATCCCACAATCACATCGAAATATCTCTGCACTGATCATGTGGTAACATAACCCACAATCACATCAAAACATCTCTGCACTTACATATGACTATGTGAAGCTCAACCTTCCACCATGTCAAAAAGGCCAACACACTTATATTTTACCATGGAAGGAACCAATCCTCTCACCATATCAGAAGGGCTGATGGACTCATCACTTCCCCTTGGAAGGAACCTCGATCTGGAGAACACCAAGCTTCTCCTTGAAGTACTAAAACTTCACTTTGGCCATTTCTAGCATAGAATCACATAAGAGGTGATTATGTCCAAGGATAACCTGTGAGCTTTGCCAAGACCTATTACATCCAAGGACAGCCTATAGGACTAATTACGTCTGAGCAACCTACGAGCATCACCAGGATTTATGCTTAGACAACCTGTCTCACCGGATATGCTAGAACTCCCTCTTTCGAGAGATCTCTATCTGGATCACATACTGGAGCTTCACTGCTCCTCTCTCCCAAGTACCAAGTGGCAACATATTTTTCCTTGGCTATACTCAGCACCATGCAGGACTCCATCCTTCCAAACCAAGAGACCACACCTAATCTCATACTGAAGTAGCATCTCGAAGTGCTCTTCTTATCAATGGCACTTCCTTCCCAATACGAATCCACATAACCCTCCAGGTTAATATTTTGATTCGATTCATACTTGAGCCCATAATCAACTGTACCCTTTAGGTACCTCACTGCATGCTTTGCAAACATCAGGTGAGCATGTATCAATGTGTTCAGAGCAAATAAAATATCTGGTCTTGTATTCGTCAGGTACATCAAGGAACAAATCATCTGATGATACAGTGTGGAATCAACTGACTTTGATGAAGCAACACTCAATAGCTTCAGGTTCGATGCCATAGGTGTGGTCATGGCCTTGCATTCCATCATCCTAAACCTCTTCAGGATCTCTACTACATACTTCCCTTGTCCAAGGGGGATTCTGCCACACCTCCATGCCTAGAAAGTAGTGCATCATATGCAAGTGCTTCATCTTGAACTCGGCAGCAAGTCTCCTTCTTGTAACTTTAATGAGTTCCTCTTTTTTGTCAGGAGCAAGTCATCAACATATACAGGAGCATCACTGGTATTCCACGTTCAACCTTGAAGCAAAGGCTGGAATCCACTTTACTCTTAGTATAGCCTAGAGTCATCAGTAATCTGTCCATCCTGTTGTACCATGTCAAACCTCAGGATCTTCTGTAGTCACTCCCTCTGAAACAAAGCATCATTCTCCCTCTATCTTTTGTACTCTATGCATTGAAACATTCCATACTGGAGTGACAAGTAGCTTCTTCTGCTACTAATATTCTATGTATCAATCTAGGGTCACTAGATACCAAGATCCTCTATCTTGAACCTTTTCAAAAGTTCTTCTCGCACCCATCTATGAGCTTGTCATCCTCTATGGGATTTCATCTTCAACATTGTAGCAAAGGTTAAGATCTTCATTACTTGGATTATTTCTTGAACTGTGTTCACTTGTTCTTCGGAACAAGTCTTGTCCTTCTTTTTCTTGTAGGTGATTGTACACGATATTTCCTACAAGTAAATGCATTAGTTGTATGGTTAGAAACAGTTCATAAGGTATATTCATAATGAAAAATTCTTTTGCATCAAGATATAATTATGCAACTATTTAGCCAATACAACATTCATCCATATCTCATGGAAACTTTCTAGATGCCTTCCATCTCTACTAGGACAACATTGATATTGTGCACTAATCCAATATGTCAGCAAAGAGGTTTCATTCTAGATAAGTAGCAATGGAGATTTGTATAGCACCATGAGCTACTTACCCATCACATGCATATTAGTAGTATACTATCATTAATGCAAACATTCTATCATGCATAATACATCAACTGAATATAAACTAATCCATAACAAAACAATATCATGAAATGCCAATTGATTACTTATCTTTATTTGTTTCGTGGGTAGACTCCTTCTTTCAGCTTCATCATCTTCTTTTCTCTTATTATGAGTCGAGCTTCTTCTTGTGTGTGCTTTTCCTAGAGTCTATTGAAAGTAATCACTTCCTTATGGCACAAATTCCTTGAATGAATGATTCCCATGATCCTGGGAGGCCATTCAAGGTGGTTATCACAACTTCTACATTATCCACTTCTTCTTCTACCACTTCAAGTTGTTCTTTGATTTGAGAGACCCTTGTAAAGTATGACTGTATGGTCTCTGCATTCTGGATCTTCACATTCTTCAATTGTTTTCTAAAAGTCATCTTCTGATTTATGTTCTTCCCTTCAAATATCTCAGTCAAGGAATCAAACATTTCTTTTAGTACCTTTAGGGAAGACACTTGTGGTATAAGGTGATCCGTGATTGAATCAACAATGATCTTCTTAGCCTTGACCAAGTTCTTCTTGTGTAAGGATTTTAGCCTCATTTTCCTCTGGAACTAGAACCTCTCTACTTATGTAGGTGTCCAATTCATTTCCTTAAATAACTAGTGAGATCCTATACTTACATGCTTGGAAGTTGTCAGCCTCACCAAGCTTGTCATCAAGCTGGTGTGATTAGTCATATTGAAATGAGAACCTCAACTGTAAATAGCAAAAGATTAGATTTTACTGATTTGAGGTGTCAATCCTGGTTCTGGAGTTGGATGATCTAGGGTTTGTCAGAGAAACCCTAATTTTCAAAACTTGAAATCTTTTAGATCTGATTGGATAGAAATATATACCTCTTCAAGGCGAGCTATCCAATGTACTCCTTTTCTGAAAACAGTGGAGGGAAGCTCTCAGAATAGGAAGCCCTAGTTTACCAATTTCTTCTGCAGAAATTCCTGATACCGTTTCTATGGTATCTCTGAAAGTAATACTCCTTTATGTCTAAAATTTCGTATGGAGGTATCCTCATCTATCCTTGTTACAACACCACATATTTCATCAGAATTGGTTTCACCAATTGGAACTTATGAGCATTTTCCCAAGGTGAACTATTTCAAAACTTTTCAACATAGCGAAGTTGTACGAACTTCCATGTGTCACTGTTTCATCTTCAGCATCTAAAACTTTTACCACATAAATTAAAATTCATTCCCTTTCTGGAACATCTTGAAATTTCATTTGGACCTTCGTAGCCCAAGATATAGCAATTCTCCCCAGGTGTCCCCTTTGGGGAGGAATCCTGCGAGAGGCTGAAACCCTAACTTGGAGGAATCTTATCTCGTATAATGTAGTGAATCTAAGGATAAACTTGGATACAGTGTACATTAGGAATTTATCTTCGACCTATGAAAGTTTCAGCACTTGATCCTTCTCCAATATTTAGATATAGCGAATCTACCAAAACTACCAGTTTCAGTATTTTAGGGTTTTTTTGGCCCGGGGTCAAACTAGGGTATGACTTTCCCAGATTTTCACCCAACCAAAAATCTCAACCCAGGTCTCTAAAATTCAATTTTGATAAGAGGAGAAATCCTATGATGGTCTCACTAAAAAATTCCTCTTTTGTAGAAAGCCCTAATTTCAAGCACCAAAAAATGAAAATGCCCGGAATCAAATTATGCTTCGACAGAAAGATGCGCCCTTCAATGGAGAGTCAGCCTAGAATTCTTTTGCTGATGGATTGTGGAGAGAGACCCAAAAAAGTAAGAATCCCTATATTATATAGCTGTACAGTGTCTTCTTCTCAGGTTAGCTCTGATACCATGTTAGATTTTTATCATTTAAGCAATATGATCTTAGGATCTTATCTGAGAGAATAACATGCAAAACAATTAAACACAAGAGACAAGAGACACAAAGAATTTTCCTCGAGGAAACCATAAAGGATAAAACCCCGCAACTTCCTCAGAGATAGAATGAGCACCGATGGCAGTAGTAAAACCCAAAAATATAAAGATGATCTCCAACAGCTTGTTCTCTATCTCTCACTTGAGAGAGATTCTCCTCTCTCACTCATGTGCCCTAGTGAGTGAGTGAGTGTGTAATAAATATAGAGGCTCACTCTCTATTTATATTCTTTCGTTCACTTAATATCCACTCCAATAAGTCGAACCCACTTAACAATTACTTACCAGGGATGACATCTCTATGAGAGTCTAATAACCCTAGTGCCCCACAACTGTGGGGAATTTTCCCTCCGATCAACAAGGAGGGTATTTTTGACTCAATTGTGGGGACTATTTCCCTAAATTACAATGGAGGGTTAACCTCAATGACTTTACATGACTTGTTTACATTATTGAATCTCCCGATCGGAACATCAGGGCATGACATGACTCAATTACATTACAAATACTTCCTGGAATAAACATCGGGGTACAATACATAAGATATACAAGTGAATACATTCCAAAGTTACAAATACATCAACAACTAAAGTTTCACTTCAATGCTTTCTGCTTGCTGCTTGGACTGGACCAGCCGATCATGGACTGTCATTTCACTATCTCTGATTTTTTTGCTTGTTGCGATCTAAAGCCTTGCCAGTGTAGGTATTGGAAGCAGGTTTAAGTCAAGGCCAATCAAATAGTTCCCTCTTGGTGTATTATCTATATCCTTGTCCCCCGTTGTGATCACCCATGGTAGGATATGTACTAGTCACACCTTGTGTCAATTTCAACTTCTACTGCCCTTTATAGCTCTTTTCTTGTGGTATCATCGTCTCGAGTACTGTATTTGTAAGTGTCTGTAGTAGCTATGTGATTTGGTGGAAGTAACCTATTACATGCTGTGTTACCTTTTCTTGATTGTCATTGGCCATCATAGTGATTTTTGTGAGTACCATGTTTACCTAGTCATCATAGAGTCTTAAAGAGTTGCTTCCCTTTCCTTGCTCAAACCGACACTTCATGCATGCTTCTCCTTGTTGTTTCTCCAAATTTGACTCTGTTGGAGTTTTTGATGATGCCTCATATTGCGAGATCTATTCGTCCTCTAAGTCCTTTTGTTTATCCTGCTCTTTCAGGAAATATTCCAATGGTCCATTTCCTGAGTCTGATAGTTCCTCGTCACTTACCAGAACTTTCCATTACGGGGGCCATTCTTAGATGATGGCGTGCAACTCTTCATCCGCTAGCTTGTATTTTGTTGTAAGACATTGCTTCTATGGATATGACTGTGCTTGATATGTATGGCATGGGATCCCATCACCAATCATGTGGTCCTATGGTACCTATTCATGGCTTGGTCCATGAGACACAACACCTTGACCGCATCCTCTTCCTTGGCGTTCCTTGTCGTTGAGTGACCACAGGCTTTTATACCTTACACCTTAGGAGATGTTAACAATGTCAAACTCCATTTCTTGATAATGTGTTGGATACATCCATCCAACCAATGCAATGAGTATGAGTAACCAAGAATAAGTGAACAACTTAACGGCCTCTTATGTAACTGCATCTTCAAGAACTGCATCTTCCATCAGCTCATTCAATAGGAACAAGGACCAATTCATATGTACGCCAGCTGCGCATTGCTCCGTGGATGCGATAACCCCTGATGTGTAGTGATTGGGGTGATTTTTCTGCACTATCTTGAAATTCAACAACTTTGCTGCAATCCTAACTTCCTGATCATTGATCATTATCAATCACATACTCCATCTTGTCCTTTACTACCCCATATTTGCTTTGCAGCTTTGCTACCAGCTTCTTATCATTATCTTTACCTCGAAAGTACTGTGACGAGTTGACCCATGCCTTTGGTAGGCTAGTGATTTGGGATATGAAATCGATTGTAATTTGGATCTTTATCCCCAACCATAAATAACCACCATGGAAGCATGCCAACAGCTGCTTCACGCATATGATTCACTTCTGTGGATCATCCAAAATGTAGGATATGGATGATTGACAGTAGGCCGTACTGCTTCAATCCCAATTCCCTTTGCGCAGGTTCTCTGGTGATTGGAACTCCTTCTCCATGTTCCCTTTCCTCATAGGTTCCCTTGGTGCATTTCAAAAATGCCAGGATGTCGTGGTCGCTGTGCTATAGCTTTTGTAGCCGCGGCTGTTAGATTTTAACATTAAGCTAGCATTATATTAGGATATTTAACTAAGAGAATAACAAGCACATCAATCAAACATAAGAGACAATGAACATAGTGTTTTTCCTCGGGGAAACCATAAATGGAGAAAACCCCACAAATTCCTTAGAGATAGAATCAACACGAAAAGTAAGACCCCAAAATAGTAAGATGATCTCCCGACAGTAGTAGCCTCTTTCTTCCTAGCCCCAGTGTCTTCTTCTTCCTCAACTATGCGCTACAACTAAGTGTGAGTGAGTGTGTGATAAATAGAGAGGCTCACTCTCTATTTATACTAATTCTTGACTTGAAAATAACCTACTAGGACTGACTTCTCTAGGAGATTCTAATAACCCTAGTGCCCCAGAACTGCGGGGACTTTAACCCTTGATCAATAGGAGGGTTACACACAATGAATTGAAATGACTTGTTTACATTATAGAACCTCCTGATATGAACATCGGGGCATGACATGACTCAAATACATTACAGACACATCCTGGAATAAACATTGGGGTATAATACATAAGAAATACAAGTGAATACATTCCGAAGTTACAATTACATTAACACTCCCTCTTAACTAGGAAGGTATTCTCTTGACATAATTTATCAGCACAAGTCTTCTTCTCTGTATCATTTGGATCATCATTGAGTCCTCATCATCTTCAATTCATCTTCATATTCAAGTCATCTTCATCTTCAAGTTATCTTCATCTTCAAGTCATATTCATCTTTGAATCTGGATCATCACTCGATCTGGATCATCACTGGAACATCCTCACTAGATCTAGATCATCACTCAATATGGATCATTACTGGAACATCATCACTCGATCTGGATCATAACTTGATATGGATCATCACTAGTGGATCATCATCACTGGATCATCATCATTGGATCATCACGGGTGCTATCTCATGATTCTTCTCGTCACAGAAAGTTCTATAGAGCCAACCCTTTTTCATGTTGGTTGTAGGCCTAGCCACCATGTAGGTCTTCTTTAGTGCTTATATCTGACCCTAAGTTAGAATGGCCTGCCCAGTACTTACATCTGACCATGAGAGGAACACATCCAACACCATGTCAGAAAGGCATGCCCAACACTCACATCTGACCATGTGGGAACACATCCGACAACCTTGTAAAAAAGGCCCAACACTTACATTCACTAGCATGATAGGACACACCTACTATCATTTGTGAAAAGGAATAGCACTCACATCCACCAACATGATAGGAAACACCTACTATCATCTATAGAAAGGCTCAGCACTTACATCCACTAGCATGGTAAACACACCTACTACCATTTGTGGAAAGGAACAACACTTACAATCACCAGCATGGTAGGACACACCTAATACCATCTATGAAAATGCACAACAATTACATCTGACCATGGAAGGAACTTAATCCTCTCACCATGTTAGAAGGACACTTAGTCCTAGACTGAGGGTTCCTGGTAACTGACCAGGTGCCTCCATTCTTTCAGAGAATGGAAACAACCCTTATATCTGATCAAGTGGGAACACATCCCTCAATCAAATTAGAATGACCATGCACTCATATCTGATCATGTGAGAACACATCCCATAGTCATATCAGAATGGCCCTCAGTCCCAGACTGAGCTTTCCTGGTAACTGACCAGGTACCTCCATTCAAAGAATGGAAAAAACCCTTATATTTGATCAAGTGGGAACACATCCCTCAATCACATCAGAATGGCCATGCACTCACATCTGATCATGTAATACTACATCTCACAGTCATATCAGAATGGCCCTCAGTCCTAGACTGAGTATTCCTGGTAACTGACTAGGCACCTCCGTTCAGAGAATGGAAATAGCCCTTATATCTAATCATGTAGGAACCAATCCTATAGTCAAATCAGAGTGGATCAACACTCATATATAACATGGAAGGAACCAATCCTATCACCATGACAGAATGGCTCAACCCTTACATCTGACCATGGAAGGAACCAATCCTCTCACCATGACCGAATGGCTCAGCCCTTACATCTGACCATGGAAGGAACCAATCCTCTCACAATGTCAGAATGGCTCATGGACTCATCACTTCCCCTTGGAAGGAACCTCGATCTGGAGAACACCAAGCTTCTCCCTGAAGTACTCAAACTTCACTTTGGCTAATGGCTTCATTAACAAATCAGCTATTTGTTCGTCCTTTGTAACACACTGGAGCTTCACTGATCCTCTCTGCACCATATCCATGATATAATGATAATTGATCTCGATATGCTTTGAATTTTCATGGAACATCGGGTTCTCCGACAACTTCACACAACTCTGGTTGTCACAATATATACAAGTAGCATCCAACTAGAGATCAAATAAATCAGACAGTAGCTTCCTCGACCATACTACCTCACAACTATCTAAACAAGCTGCGACATACTCTGCTTCAGCTGTACTCAGTGCCACATAGGATTGATTCCTGCTAAACCAAGAGATCACACTTGATACCATACTAAAGCAACACCCTGAATTTCTCTTCCTATTGATGGTACTTCTTGCCTAATCTGAATCAACATAACCCTCCAGGTTAATCTTCTGACTCGCCTCATACTTGAGCCCATAATCAACTACACCCCTAAGGTATCTCAGAATATGATTTGTAGCAATCAAGTGAACATGTCTCGGATCTATCAAGAACTCGCTCAAGGTGTTCATAGCAAAGCAAATATATGGTCTCATGTTCGTCAGGTACATCAAGGACCAAATCATCTGACGATACATCGTAGCATCAACCGCTTCTGATGAAGCATCACTCAATAGCTTCAGGTTCGATGCCATAGGTGTGGTGATGGCCTTGCAGTCCATCATCTCAAATCTCTTTAGGATCTCTACCGTATATTTCCCTTGTCCTAGGGAAATTCCATCTGCATTCTGCCATAGCTCCATGCCTAGAAAATAATGCATCATACCCAAGTCCTTCATTTCAAACTCGGCAGCAAGCTTCCTCTTCGTATCAACAATCTACCCATCCATACCTGTTACAAACATATCATCTACATACACTAGGAGCATCATTGGGTTGCCATCTTCAAGCTTGTAGTAAAGGTTGGAATCTGCTTTACTCTTGGTAATGCCCAAAATGGATAGAAAGCTGTCAATTTTTCTGTACCATGTCCTAGGTTCCTGTTTCAAGCCATACAGGGCTTTCTTCAATCTACACACATGAGACTCCCTATCATGTGTCTCAAAAATGAGTGAGTGCTCCACATACACTTCCTCTTCCACTACACCATTCAAGAAAGCAGTCTTGACATTCATTTGGTGTATCTTCCATTTCATCACTGCAGCCAGAGAAAGTACTGATCTGATGGAAGTTTATTTGGATACTGGTGAAAAAGTTTCTTCATAATATATTCCTTCTTTCTGGGAGAAGCCACGAGCAAAAAATCTTGCCTTATATTTTTCTATGCTACCATCTGCAGCATGGTTGATCTTGTAGATCCATTTGGAAGTTACAACCGACTTCCCTTCTGGTCTTGGAACAACATTCCAAACGTCATTCTTCATGATCAATTGATACTCTTCGATCATAGCATCCTTCCATTCTTTCCTTTCCACCACTTCTTCATAATTGGAAGGTTCTTTATTGATGAAATCACATAATAATGCTACATATCTGGAGCAGGACCTGGTCCTCTTTCTTTCTCTGTGATTCTCTTCTGGAGCCCCATATCTTTTCGCACCTGGGATAGCTTCTCGTACCCAAGCAGGTTTCCTCTTATGAGGATTCTTCTCCTAATATGGATCTACAGGTTCTCGAGGTTCTTCAAATTCTCGATCTTCTTCTTGAGTTTCTTCATTCATGGTTGTGTCATGAATTCTGGGTGCCTTCGATTCTTCAGGAACTTCAGCAGGTTTCTTTTTGGATTTGTTGTAGGCTGAGTCTTAGTCAAATGTTACATCCCTGCTGATGTCGATCTTCTTGAATCCTGGGAAGTATATACTATAGGCCTTCTAGCTTTCAGAGTATCCCACAAAAAATACCCTTCTTTCCTGAAGGATCTAACTTTATCCTCTTTTCTTTTGGAATGTGTATGTATACTGGATAGCCGAATATTCTGAGATGGCTGACTTCTGGTTTCTTTTCGAAAAAGAATTCTTTAGGTGTCTTGTTCTCAAGTACTCTGTGTGGAGTACGGTTCTGTACATACACCATTGTTCTAGCAGCTTCTGCCCATAGATGCATGGGAAGATCTTGATCATGAAGCATTGCTCTTGCAGCTTCCATGATAGTTCTATTCTTCCTTTCTATAACCCCATTCTGTTGTGGATTATGTGGAGTGGATAACCCCCTCTTAATCCCCGAGTCTTTGCATAACTATTTGAATTCGTTTGATGTGAATTATCCACCATTATTTGATCGAAAGGTCTTGATCCTATTTTCAGTGTGGTTCTCAATCAAGGCTTTGAATTCCTTGAACTTGCTGAAAACTTCATCTTTGTTCTTCATAAAGTAAATCCATGTCTTCCTAGAAAAGTCACCAATAAAAGAAACATAGTATACATACCCGCTTAATGAACTTGATGACATTGGACCGCATACATTGGAGTGGATGATTTCCAAGATTCCTTTTTCCTTGCTCTCACTACTTGAAAATGTCTTCTTTGTGTGCTTTCCTTTCGCACATCCTTTGTAGACCCCATCATGTTTTGCTTGAATTTCTGGAATACCTTCAACAACTTTGCTTGCAAGTGGTAGTGCCGCTGTAATGCACATGTGAAAGCATTCTATGCCAAAGTTCATTTGGATCTACTGTGTCATGGACCAAGTCTTGTTCTGGATGGCCCTTCAATTTGTATAGACCTCCCTCTTGTTCCCCAATCACTACTACATCATTAATAGTCTTTCCCTTTGGCCACATGATAAATTGGCCATCTATAAATGCAACCCTCATGCCTTTTGCATCTAATGCAGATATGGAGAGGAGGTTCTTAATTAGTCCTGGTACAAACAATACTTCCTTCATTGTCATAGACTTTCCAGAGCCTAGCTTATAGGAGGATTCCCCACTACATTTTATTGGATACTGGTAGTCATCTCCAAGTTTCACCTTGTGTGGTGATTCATGTTCTGATAGTTTCACAAAGGATTCCTTGAATCTTGTCATATGTTTGGAAGCCCCACTGTCTATAAGCCAATCATTGCTTCCATGTGTAATGTTTTCCGTGAGAGAGAAAATCAAAACATATTCTTCATCACTTGAGGAATCATCACTTTCATGTCTGATTCTCTTTGTGGAAGGTTCATCATCCTCTATAGCATGAGCATGATGTCTTCTATTGTTTCCCTTATTCTTGTGAGAGAAATTTTTGTTTCTAGGACATTCTCTAGCATAGTGTCCTTTCTTGTCACATGTATAACATCTGATTCTAGACAAATATTTTCTAGTGTTATTTTTGTGAGAGTGCTTACTTCTGGGGTGATGAGAACTTCTTCTGGTTTTCTTGGAGTGTACCGTGAGAGCTTGATCTTCACTTCCTATCTTTTCTTCTCGAGTTTCTATTCGAGCTTCTTCTTGAGAGCATTCTTCCCATAGTCTGCTGAACTTGACTAACTTCTTTCTTGCATAGATTCCTTGAATAAATGAGTCCCATGATCTAGGGAGACCATTCAAGGTGGTCATTACAATCTCTGCATTCTCCACTTCTTCATCTACTGCTTCCAGCTGTTCCTTGATCTGAGAGACCCTTGTAAAGTAAGACTAGATGGTTTTTGCATTTTGGATCTTTACATTCTTCAGTTGGTTTCTTAGAGTCATCTTCTGGTTTATGCTCTTCCCTTCAAACAGTTTTGTTAGGGCATCAAACATAGCTTTAGGTGTCTTTAGGGAGGACACCTATGATATGAGGTGATCCTTGATTGAATCAGAAATAATCCTCTTAGCCATAACCAACTTCTTCTTATGTAAGGCCTTAGCCTCATCTCCCTCTGGAACTGGAACCTCCTCATTGATATAGGAGCCCAACTCATTTTATTCCAGGACCAGGGACATCCTATACTTCCAGGCTTAGAAGTTATCAACTCCCTCAATATTTTCATCAAGATTGGTATGATGAGACATCTTAACTGAGAACCTCAAATGGAAATACAAAATATTTAGATCTTACTAGGCCAAGATGTTGGATCTAGATTTCTGTAGTGCTGGTTCAGGAGCAGATTAGGGTTTGAATTTTCTGGAGTTCTGTCCAACCAAATGATTTGATATTGATCTCTAAACTTCAATTTTGAGGAGGATATCAATCTAGGCCTGGGTTCACTGAAAAATTTCACTTCTATGGAAAGGCCTAATTTTCGGCAGCAGTGTCGGGTCCAAGACTGAAAAAGCTCAGAATTGGATTTTGCTTCGACAGAAAGATGCGCCCTAGGGAGGAGTGTCAGCCCAACCTTATTTTTGTGAAAATATGTGGAGAGAGATCCAAAAAGTAGGAAGCCCTAGTTTCTACAGCTGCACAGTGTCTTCTTCTCAGGTTAGCTCTGATACCATGTTAGATTTTAACATTAAGCTAGCATTATAATAGGATCTTTAACTGAGAGAATAACAAGCACAACAATAAAACACAAGACACAATGAACACAGTTTTTTTCCTTGGGGAAACCATAAATGGAGAAAACCTCGTAACTTCCTCAGAGATAGAATCAACACCAAAAGTAAGACCCCAAAATAGTAAGATGATCTCTCTACAGTAGTAGCCTCTTTCTTCCTAGCCCCAGTGTCTTCTTCTTCCTTAGCTATGCGCTGCAATTGAGTGTGACTGAGTGTGTGATAAATAGAGAGGCTCACTATCTATTTATACTAATTCCAGAATTGACAATAACCTACTAGGGCCGGCTTCTCTAGGAGAGTCTAATAACCATAATTCCTCGGAGTTGCAGGGAATTTAACCCTTGATCAATAGGAGGGTTACCTACAATGACTTGACATGACTTGTTTACATTATAGAACCTCTCGATAGGAACATCGGGGCATGACATGACTCAAATACATTATAGAAACATCCCGGAATAATCATCGGGGTACAATACATAAGAAATACAAGTGAATACATTCCTAAGTTACAATTACATTAACAACGACACTATATTGGTCATCACATGGATAGTTTTGGGTGTTGCAAGCATATTTCTAGTATCATTGTCATTTTTTCCCACCCATACTACTAGTTCCCCTTAAATTCTTGGTGGTATGTACCCAGGAATGTATTCTATCGTCACCCCTTGTAGTTTTCCTATTGACATTGTTTCTTCTTCCGCTGTAGCCGATGGAGCTGTTTCCCCTCTGCTATAGTCCCTCTCATTAAACCTCGAATTATATTGTTTCTTCTGTTCAAGGTGATCGAATGATTTGCATTCCTTTTCTTCCTAACTAGTCGACTTACTGCAAATACAATGCCCTACATTTCTTATATGATGGTTGCCCACACAATCGTAGTTTCTTATGTGCTCATGCTTGAGATAATATGCACTGTGGATTTTGCAACACCTCTCTTCTCACTTACACTACTATTCTCTAACTCTTTTTCTCTTTTCTCTAATTCTTCTTCTTGACACACTCAATGGGTCGAACCATGCCCCTTGGTTTGATTTTTTAGACTCCGTGCCTTCTATGCAAGGTATTTGAACCATTTTGCTAAATCCTCATTGATTTAACAAATCCTTTTTTGATTCTGCAAATCTAATGCGTGCCTTGGTCATTAATTACATATTTTTTCCACTTGCACCGTCGCTCGCATAGTGTAATTGCTTCATTTATTTCCTGATTTGACCAGTTCACTCGTTGTTCAGTATCAACAAGTTCCAAACCTTGTCACAGTGTAGCTTTTCTCATCACTCTTCCTTCACTCAACAAAATTCCCTTCATAATTTTCCATTTTTTTTCTCGGGTTGTTAGCATTGGTGATGTGCCTGCCTATCCCGATAGGGCTTTAGTTGACTCCCATTTACTAGTTTTGGAAAAATTACTTCATCTAACTTTGCAACTGTACCTCACCTCCATCGGTAATGAAATGTATGATGTAGTGACCAAGCCAATGCATTTGAAACTTACCCGGGTGCTTCATAAACTTGTTGTCATAGAGGAGAACCATATCTTCACATTGGAATTGATTTGTTTTGAAATGGCGATCATGCGATGCCTTTTGTCGATCCTTTTCTACTTGCTGATGAAATCCCATGATGAAGATGTGCTCTTTAAGGTGTACTAACTGCATTAGTCTTTTCTCAATTGCTCTTTTGTGGCTCATTATGACTCCAAACAACTATGCATCCGGTAAATCATCTTCGATGATTTTTGGTTCTTCACATGACTTTATCCTTTATAGATGATTGGGTCCTACATTCAACCGTCCTAGTTTTGCAATGATAGAAAAATCAAATTCTTGAAATAGTAACAACCATCGAAAAGTCTTCCCCCCAACACATTCTTATTAATCAAGTACTTCAATGTTGAGTGATCTGTAAACATTTTGAAATGTCCTCCTATTAGGTAGTGCCAGAATTTCTGCAACGCATACACCATCACCCATCCCTTTCTTTCTGTTGTTGTGTAGTTTTTTTCTGCAATAGAAAACTTTTGACTTGCAAATTCAATTGGGTGGTCAATTGATCCTACTCCCGGCTGGGTCAATATTACTCCTAATGCGATTGCTGATGCATCGACGTGGATGTGGAACTTCTTTGTCCCATTTGGAAACACTAATATTGGTGTTGCGACCATATTTTGATTCAGCGTATCAAGGCTCCGCTGGAACTCGTCATTCTATTCGAACTTCGTGTTGGGAAAAAACATTAAACAATTTATAACATATATCCAACGATTTAATTTTCAACCCAGATAGAGCGTAAACTTGTTAGGTACAGACAAAATATATGCAAGGGCAGAGTATTGCTAACTTATTCTACAACTGAAATTGAATCTAAGTTATGAAAATAGGAAATTGCATGAAAATAAATCTAATTGTAGAAAACATGAAATTGCATAATTAAATTGATAAAGAAAGACTGAAATTATAGGTGTGAGCTCACGACAAATCTATACTATCAATTCATAAGAAAGAAATCACTGAAATTCTATATTAACAACTCATAAGAAAGAAATCCAAATTAACATAAGAGAGAGTAGAATGATTTGCATCAAAGCATCATCTCCATTACACAACAATCAAAATCCACTCTATGAATAACTCTAAAAAAGGATATAAACTATTCTCTACTTCCAAACCACTAGATATATCTCTAACAAAATGAGGAGAGAGCCCTCCTATTTATACATGAATTCAAGATAGCTAATTAGAATTACAGATCCACTATTCTCTCAACTTATCCCTCAAAATCCTCAACAAATCCACTTTTCTATCAACTCATCCCTTTAAATCCTCAACAAATCCACTTTTCTCTCAACTCATCCCTTCAAATCCTCCATGATATCTTGGATAATATATTCCATCTCCATGATCTTCTCCTTGAAATTTGCCCACATCTTAAAGATGAAATTCGAATTTTAGGCTAGGTGGTGACTTTTGAGCTTGTTAAAGTCTTCAAATATACCTGTAATAATCACCAAACTCATCCAATTTTAAGGTATAATGAAAATATCTTAATCTTCTTAATATTTAACCACAAATTCACTCAAAAATAAATTATTTGAAAA
>LPNX011190193.1:0-25092 GCA_001517045.1 Pseudotsuga menziesii | reverse complement strand
TGCTAAAATATTTTTTGTTGAATATATATATTTGAAAATTATTCACAAAAATAACAAAAAATATATAATTATTATGATTTATTTATTTTTAAGTTTGATTATTTCATATGTATTAATTCCTAAAGAAAATTAATAATCTAAATTCCATTAAAATAGACATACAATCAAAGTAATCAAACTTGGGCTAGAGAAAGGAAAATGGTTAAACCCTAAATGCATAACTGTCTACGCATATGTGGAGTTATTTTCATAATTTCTGAAAGTTATCAGTCTTTTGACAAATTACACATTGCTATTCAAGCCTATAGGATTCTGAATTGGTGGTTTTTCTATTTTATTTCCTAACTCTTTAGTTACAATTGACTATATTTGTTGGTAGCTAGGTACTAACTACAATTGTCGACGCATTTACGGGAGCTAGGTACAGTTATGTATGCCATTTCTCTCGTATTGGCCATTTCTATTCACATTAAGCATAGTCTCTAATTTCATCTCTCGGTTGTAGGATCTGAACCTAATATAAAGTAGGCATGTGTCATTTCCTTATGTAGCAAGTTATTTTCTCTTCAAGTATAAGAATAATATATAATTTACATAGTTATCTTCTATTTAAGTACAATAACAATATATTCTTTGCATGTAACAACAAGATGCTTGTATATGTGCACTGTTCGAAAATTGGCTAGTTTCTATTCTAGTACCGATATATTCAAACATACTATTGCTCATTTAACACTTATAAATATGCTTGCAGACTACGATACCGCTGCTAAACAACAATCCTGGTTGGTTTTTTCTAATGTTTCCTATTTGTATGATCTCTACACTTAAATGAAGTTAGCTCAATAATTGGTAGAATCTCCACACTTTTCCAACAGATATTTTTTTTTAAACGCATTGGAGATTACAATTTTGTCTTATGAAGGGATACGATATCATGTAAACGAAGAAAGGATAAAACCATGAAAAAGAGATAAGCTGCCAAATATGAATCATTCGTCAACTGAATTATCAGTCATAAAAGTTAATTTATCCGTCACCACAATGAACATAAAAGAGGGAAATGTTCTCTACTTGTTTAACAATATGCCAAATAACGTGGTTTTTGCCACTAAATTAAAAAAAGCACTACGCCAAATCAAAGATACTAGCCACGTATATCAATTTGGTATTAAATACCATTATAAAAACTCATGTTAACTATCATATTTTTTTGTACCACTCATACATTCAACAATAAATTTCCATGTTATTGAGGAAGTTGAGAGATTGTAGGATGTAACCAACTTATTTTTAGAATGCTATCGCTAGATTGGTGAAAGAGGTGATTCATGTGGAGTTATCACGATTTGCAAAAGGAGTTAAACATTGACATAAAGTGTAACAGTTCCCCGACAACGATGCCAAAATGTTGGGGAAATGTTTGGTTGCGCATACTCAATGCGTGTTGGACCTGCATGCGCTCAGATATTTCAATCTCCACTTCTTTTAATATGCCAAGATTGTTTCTACACAATGCCTGTAGCTCCACGTAGTCTCTATTTTGTTTTATTGACTTTGTTTTATTGTTGTTCAAGGTTTAGTGTCCAGGCTAGGAAAACTTGATGGGGTTGCTGCTGCAACTCAAACCTGGCTGAGATACTATTGCAGCCAAATATAAATGGTTTTTGCACAATCAACCGAAATTCAGTCGAGCGAAAATGTGGAGAAGAATTAGATTTATGTTCGCAGGTTGCGAATGAAAGATTGAAAGGCTGAAGCGTTTGCAGGTTACGCATGAAAGGAAAACACTCTGTTTTTATTTATTTTATATTCTTTTTAAATTTTGTTTTATTTTAAAGTATTCCTAGATGCAAAACAAAGTTAGAAAATAGGTGTTGATCAAAGGGTTAAATTTTTATTTTTTATAATTTAAATTTAAATTTTTATTTGAAAAACTAAAATTAAAACAAACAAAAAAGCATTGTAAAACTAAAACAAAAAAATATATATATGAAAACTAAAACTAGTATATAGAGTTGTTTATTTTTTTATTTTTTGTTTATTAATTAATTAATTTTATTTTCTAATTCTTCATATATTTAGAATAAACTTAATTCCTAATGCATTTTTTTAATCTTATTATGACTAGAAATTATTTAAAAAAGAAAAATTCAGAATGAAAAGAGATCAAGATTTCATTAATATTTTTTAGATTTAAAAGATTGAAACAAAATTAAAAACAAAATAATAATTAAGAAGAAAAGAAAATGAAAATTTTAGTAAACAAAACATTAAAGCAAGTTGAAGCATCCTACATGGCGATTTTATATTAGAAATAAAAACTAAAATCTACCTACTTTACTTTAATTGGAATTTTCAATTATTTAAGTGTAGTGAAATTTCCAGTGGAACCATACATGTAAAAGAAGTAAAAGAACGTTTACATGTGATTTTATAAAATGAAATCTAATATATTAAAAAATATGCAGAATTAGGTATTGTGAATGTAAGTTAACAAAGTAAAAATGAAAACAAAACTGATCTAACCTAATACTTACTTGGAACCATTGTTCAATGCAGCTTTCATTTGCATGATGATCATGCGAGATCCCTTTTTCATCCTCTTCAATCTCCAGTTCGAACATGTGTTCTTAATCTAATATGCATGATTCTTCAAATGTCGATTCTTCCTTGTTTGCTTTAGGAGGAGTAATTACATCTTTGGCTGCTATCAAGATCTCCTCTTCTAGAGAAGAGGAGATCTTGGTTTTTGCTAGGATCTGAGTGACATGTTCTAGAATTATGCTCATCGCAAAATCATTTCATCAAATTGAACGCTTAAAAAAATGAAAAACAAGTTCATGAAAAATAAAAAAAGTATGAAATGAGTTAGTACAAAAACAAGTGCAAAACAAAAATTAAAAGTGCACAAAACTTTGTACAAAACAAAAATGAACATATACAAAATTAAAAACAACTTAGTATGAAATAAAGGCTAGCCCAAAAATGAAAGCAATCCAAACTGAAATTGAAAAGGGAAAATTTGCATAAAAACAAACTCGCATTTACAGAAAATGAAAGAACACTCTTACAAAAAAAGAAAACACTTTGCAGAAAAATAAACACACTTGCAGAAACAACAAGGCTTTGGGGTGACCCACTAAAGTGGATGTGTCTGGAATTTACACCATGAAATTCTGAAAATTTTGTAGTGAAGTCATCCTTGCATCTTACCATTTCCCCTCCCCCTTTCTATGTAAAAAAACGAACTATCTACCTATCTAAACTCTGATCTCTTTTAGCACCTCCTCGACAATGATGCCAAATTGTCGGGGAAAAACATTAAACAATTTATAACATATATCCAATGATTTAATTTTCAACCCGGAGAGAGTGTAAACTTGCGAGGTACAGTCAAAATATATGCAGGGCAAGAGTATTGCTAACTTATTCTAGAACTGAAATTGATTCTAAGTTATGAAAACAGGAAATTGTATGAAAATAAATCTAATTGTAGAAAACATGAACTTGCATAAATTAAATTGATAAAGAAAGATTGAAATTATGGATGTGAGCTCACGACAAATCTATACTATCAATTCATAAGAAAGAAATAACTGAAATTATGTATTAACAACTCATAAGAAAGAAATCCAAATTAACATAAGAGAGAGTAGAGTGATTTGCATCAAAGCATCATCTCCGTTACACAACAATCGAAATCCACTCTATGACTAACTCTCAAAAAAGATCTAAACTATTCTCTACTTGCAAACCACCAGAGATATCTCTAACAAAATGAGAAGATATCCCTCCTATTTATACATGAATTCAAGATAACTAATCATAATTATAGGTCCACTGTTCTCTCAACTTATCCCTCAAAATCCTCAACAAATCCACTTTTCTCTCAACTCATCCCTTCAAATCCTCAACAAATCCACTTTTCTCTCAACTCATGCCTTCAAATACTCCATGATATGTTGGATAAGATATTCCATCTTCATGATCTTCTCCTTGAAATTAGCCCACATCTTCAAGATGAAATTCGAATTTTAGGCTAGGTGGTGACTTTTGAGCTTGTTAAAGTCTTCAAATATACCTGTAATCATCACCAAACTCATTAAACTTTAAAGTATAATGAAAATATATTAATTTTCTTAATATTTAACCACAAATTCACTCAAAATACTCAAAAATAAATTATTTGGAAAATGGTAATATAAACCCATATGTATCATCAAAGTGGTGGATAATAATGGTTTTATGGAAGGATAAAATAGGAATAAGGTGACAAATGGTATATGAAAGATGAATACAATGTGGTATTTTTGCGACTCAACACTTTTCATATTTCTTTAATAATTTCTCCATTAGTGCAGTGATTGCTGCATATCCCCTTATAAACTTCCGATAGTACCCTATGTGGCCTAATGTTGCCCTCAGTTGTTTTACTGTCGATGGTTCTGGTAGGTCGGCAATTATCGCAATCTTGGTGGGATCTACCAACATGACTTCTTTGCATACAATGTGTCCCAATAACATTCCAAATGGCGCACAAAATATAAATTTGTTCAAATTTAGTGAAATATGATGTTGTCGATACCTTTCCAACATCAAGCAAAGGTTCACAGTATTGTCTTTTACCAATCCATAGACGGTCTAATCATCCATGTAGAAAACTAGGAATTTATGAATAAAGTATTTGAATGCAGCGATGACTAACCTTGAAAAAATCGCAGGTGCATTCTTGAGACCGAACGACATGACTGTGTACTGGAAACATCCCCATTCTGTTACAAAAGTGGTTTTGTGTCTATCTTCCTTCGCAATTCTTATCTGATGATATACTGAAAATCCATCTGTAAATGAATAGATCTCCTGTCCTTGAACTCCTTCCAGGACTTCGTCGATCAATGGCATTGGAAATTCGTCGTGAAGACTTGGGTCATTTAGTTTCCTCAAATCGATGCAAATACAAATTTCACCAATCTTTTTGTCCTGCACAACCATTGGGTTGATCCATTCTAATTCCTCTACAGGATCGCTAATTCCTGCATACAACATCCTTTCTAGCTCGGCTTTGATTTTCTCTTTGTATCTTGGATTCAACCTATATGGTCTCTGATTTACTGGTTTCACATCGAGTTTCAAAGGTATCCTCATTTTTCCCAAATCCCTTGAAATGCCTTTCATTTCGGAAAATTTTGTCGAGAATAAGTCCCGAAACTAGTGAAGTAGATCGATGAATTTTCCCATCGCTGAATCGTCCCCGTAATCTCCAATACTAGCAAACTTGGGGTCTTTTATGGTTCCAATATTGACCTTCTTTATCTTTAATGGTTGTTTGAATTTTTCGCTTGACATCGGTGCTTCGATGTCACGGCTTCCTTCTGATTCTAGAATGTCGACAACTCTTGGATCATCTTCATCATTAAGTTATCCCAACACATTATAACACTCCATCATCATCTGCGGTGTTGGTGTCCATTGTGATCCCGTTGGTAGCTTAGCTAGAGCTATCTCTAATAATTTGTCGTAGATGTCCTATATCACGCTATGGATAAATGGATTTTCAATTGAGAAACTAAAAGTATGACTAAAGTTGACAATTAGTTCTTCCCATGTTGTTGTTTCCCTTTGCATCTCTGTAGAAACATACAATCTCTGTGGTATTTCATCTAGCGTATGGATGGACACATGAAATTATTTCTCCTTCGACCTTAGTTCGCATGCTACTTGGCATGTTATTAGATGATCGCTTGGATCATTTATTCCATCATATTTCTTTCCTTTGTAGTACTCATCCTCCTTGAATCAAACTTTCATCAGTCGTCGACATATTTTATGGTATGCTATCGATGTCTTGTGCGCAACCCACCATCTTGTCAGAGTGGCCTTCAGTACCTCCTCCATAGCCAATAAACGTTGTGGTTCAGATACTCTGTCTTCAATTTTTCTAATGAAAACTATCAGTTAGGTAATCCTTCACATGTTGGAAGATCCAATATTTCCATCACTACCCATATCGGTGACTGAGTGACTCATGCATATTTTCTAATTGATGCTTCATGCAATCAGTTCTCCCAATTTTCTAGCATGTCATCTGATCTAAATATGCTGAGCTGATACTTCGCCATCCCAATTGTCCATCGGTAGTGGGATTGGTGTAGTCTTCAAAGATATTATAGGCATTATCCCAACCTCCCATGAATTCTTATTTTATTGGTTCCACATATTGCTGCCCTTCGAGGGAATCCAATGGGGAAATGATCCTTTTTTTTGTTCATGGCACCTTTTACTTCAAAGAAGGTCTCTTACTCTATTTCTACATCAAAATTGACTTTCTTTCGGGTTGCAGGCTGGACATTTAGTATTGGTTTGCCATCCCTTGTCGTAGCCCCTCCTCTTGTTACTACACCGACATGCATTGATTGAGTCCTCAATTCAACCAATATCTTTCCCACATTTCATCCAAGATTTTGATTTTGATTTGGATTTTGGTTTGGTTGTGGTTGTGGTACATTCTTAGCTAACCATTTCACAATTAGCTAAGGACATTCTTCGATAGTGTGATCGGCTGCATGAAAATAAGTACATTGGGATGCTATAGTCAGATAGTCCCTCTAAGAATGCCCCACTCCACAATTATAACATGTAAATGGTCCATGACCTCGACCCATAGCTCCTCCATGGCCAAGACCTCCATTGTGACCTCCACGATATCCTCCTTACAATCCTCCTTACTGCTGGTATGATGACTGTCTGAATTACTGATGTGGTGGATTATACTTCCTTTACTGCTGATTATACTGTGGTTAAGTATACTATGGTTTTGGTTTGGTATACTTCTATTACGACTAATTATACTGCGGTTGTGGCTGAGGTATTTGCACTGGTCATTGCTCCTCTCCCTTTATAAAGTATGTATCCATAGTCCTTTCTTGGAGCATATCGTAATCTTTGCAGTCCTTTTTGTCATGACCAACCGATCAACAAAAGTTACAAAAAATATTAGCTCATTTCAACACAACCTTCTATAAATATATGCCTTCTTATGACCAATGCCATCTAGTTTGACAGATTCAACACCAAGGAAATCCTCCTTGACTCAGCGGATTTGGTGCCCGCAACTGTAAGTATTCACAAAAGTCCATACACCGATCCTTATTGTTACAGCTGAGTTTACCACACATGGTGGATCACACTTTTATGGCCTTCCCTGTCCCTCTGCAGACTCTTTAGACCCCATGGACCATTTTTATACCTTTGATGTTTCCAAGATCATCCCTAAAAACATGCATTATTTGTTATATGCGACTTTTAAACCTATTCTTGCGTATATACGCGGATTTGACCCTCAAACCCACGTACATCGGGATGTGTGCAAAAGGCCAAATAGTTTTGGAGTTTTCCTTGTTGTGGATCTAAGTCACTTGTCTCTTGGCCTTCCATATGCCTTGAGATCACTCGGATTTGACCTTCCATTACCCCATTGAAGCACTATATAAGGAACCCTTTGGATACATTGAAAGGGGAGGAATTGAAGAGCAAGAAAACTATAGTCCATTGTTGCTTGAGCTTATACTTGAGTCTGCATCCCTTTGTCCCTTGGAGCACTTTGTGTTCTTCCCAAGGTTTCCTTTTCTTGTGAGCTTGCTATCGAGAGATGGAGGATTGAAGTGGTGGAGGCCCGGGTGGATGACTCAGTTTCTTCGATTTGCAGACGTGCCGACAGAGGTTGTCACTATTGTAATCTCAGTTTTATATTAATAGAAATATCTTTTCCTGTCCAATAATGTGTATTTAAATGAGTATTGAATCCATGGATTATTTTAAATGCTTATATGTTATTGATTATATATTCTAGAGCAGGTCTAACACAATTATATATAACATGCTTGTCTTGTTTGCTGAATGTTGAGAGAGAAAATTACTTATACAAGAGAGAGTGGAAAAGCTCAACGGGGATCTACATCAACCGTCTGCAATAAGGTATGTATCGAGATCCTTTAGTGTTAGATTTTTGGTTTCTATTGCATATAGGAAAGGATTGATTTCTGCGGTTACTCTGTCTGTTGTGGTACCCCAAGCCATAGGAAGTTTTCTCCGTAATAGAATTGCGACCATACTGGCAAGTTCCTAGTCATTTCCTTTGGGGTTTTTTTATTATCGACATTCAATGTTTTGAATTGCTCTGATTTGTTTGTTTCTGAGTCGGGTCTGGGGACATGTTTGTCTGGTAGTGTCTGATAGGAGTAAAGTTTGTCTCAGCTTGTTTGTTTTACCTTATTTTTATCTCTTTTTCTTTCTATATGCGAGTTTTTGCTTCACAGTCACGTGTACACACGGTTTTTACTGGGATATCCGTGTATGTACACGGGTTTTTTGCACACAGTCGCGTATGCCATAATTTTTTATTTTTAGGGGAATATTAAGTGTTGCTGGGTGACTTTTGATGATTGCTGAGTCTCCTTGGATGCTTCTAGAGTCTGTATACACCTCTGTTTCTGACCAGAGATGTCTTTTAGTTAGAATTTTTTAAAATGTTCTTGTCATTGCATTTTCTATTTTTTGTTTTGGGATTAGTACATTAGGTCTCTTTTACCTTAATGCTTTGCTTGGGTGCTGTCTGATAGTGCTTGCAGAGTCTGGGGGTGGTAGAGTAATTCTTTTGCTTTATTATCTCATTTTAATTCAAAAAATACAAAAATATTTCCTTCTTTGCATCATTATGCATCATTGCATTTTGCATGGTACTTGCACTAGGTTTGCTTGGAAAAGTATTAGCTAGATTTTCATATAGGAATGATTGCATTTTTCATTTGAAGGAGAATTTTTCATTTCACGTAGTAGCATACCCCATTTTTCATTTGACACAGTGCATTTGCATTGATTGTTAGGTGTGCATTTTACTTCTTGTTGCATCATAACACCATTAGTTGCACAATCATTTACCCTTTTGAGTAATAAGCCAATTAAAATCAACGCATAATAAAATGAATTACACTCTTTTCTTTTATAGGGTGCACTAACAAGATTAGGTTTTAGGGTCTTGGAATAGTTCATTGTGAGTAAATTCTCCAAGACCAATAAACAACAACATGTATGTGTCTGTCCAGGTGAGAGTGTGAAATTCCTTGGTATAATTAGTGTTTCTTAGGATCCTCTTCTTACAAGGGAGTTAAGCACGAGGCAGTGTGAGCAGTTATTGATTGGGATGACCCCTAGTCAAAACTGAGTAGCACCGAAGATATTTCCAGGATTGTATTCGTATCCAGGGGCTCTTTCGAGAGTTTCGAGCTTTGCTACCCTACCCATACGGTCAATCTCACCTGCGACTGTCCACCTAATCATTGATTATATTGAGGTGACCTTAGTTGCCTTACCTAGGTTATCGAGGGGGTACTTCGCAGAGGTTATTCTGCAGGTGTCCTGGCCAGGTTGGGGTCGGACAGCATAGTCACTATATGCGTTGAAGTTGAGGGTCACAATAATTGGTTATGAACCTCCGCTTGTTGTGTATGGGAGTCTCAATCCTCTCCTAGGCAAGACATACCTACTTCATTCGGGAGCTCACATATCCTACCCTTGCTTGCTTGTGATTTAGATTTACATTATATAGGTGTATGCTCTGTGCACGCTAGTTTTCCTAGGGTTTGCATAATTAGATAGAGTATTTTTCATTTTTTGAGTCATTGTGGAGTCGGGTGCAACACTTCACCATTCTCACCATTTAGCAAGACTTTCGCCTTCCACATCTCCTCTTCCTTTGGGAAAGAGAAATAGATTGTCCAGGCAGACTAATTATCACATTGATTCACACACGATGGGAGATCACGAGGATGAGATTCCTGAGATGTCCTGTCCACCTCAAGCAGTTGGGTAGGAAGATCCTACTCCTATATATGATCCTTCACCTGATATACCTTCACATTTTGGATACGATCCCTCATTCACAGGTCACCGGTATTGGTTTCCGGGCAACGAGACTCACCATGAACCCACAAGCACTAGTCATGTTAGTTATGGCATGCCTGATATCCCTGCACATGATCTGGCACATCATGCCGAGTCAGAAATTGAACCTAACACTACGCCTGGGGGTGTTCCCATTCCTTTTTTTGCGAAGAGATTTGGGAGCACTAGTCACATTGCACCTTCCATCTCGGTGGTGGAAGCTACCTCACATGTTCGTCTTAGGTTTAGTGTTAGTAGTCATATGTGGATATGAGAGCGAAGACGAGTGACCATAGGGAATACCACTTATATCTTTTCACATGTCCCTTCGTCCTCTATTCCTACTCCTTTGAACACATTTTTGAAAACCCTTCCTCCCCCTCATTCACATGGTCCTTAGGGTCGGAACATTGCTACTAGTCATGTTCATACTGTAACTACTTGTGTAGTAGTTTCTTAGAGTCAAGCATCTCCTATTGTCTTAGGAGGTCATATTCCTATTTTTGGATCATCTTACGATACATCACATGGCATTCCCCATATCCCTACTTATGGAGCTTCTCATGGGATATCCCATGGGACATCTTATGGAACTTCTCATGCATTAGCCTATGGACCGCAGTATGGACAAAGCTATCAACCTTATGGGTACAGGTATCAACAACCCACTTACTCCTATAATTATGGCTTTGTAGCACTGCATAGTTAAGGTACACCAAATCATAATGCGTCCATGCCACCCTATACAAGTCAAATGGGAGGAGGATATTATGGCCAAGGCCATGGTATTTACAGTAGTCAGCCTTATATGAACCAAACCTATCAGTGAGTGTGGCATAGAATGACTCAACCTAGTCTCCCTTTCCTCACAACGTTAAATTTACCTGACTTATCGAGACTAATGAACGATCCGGTATCTTATGACCCGGCTTGGCTGGTTGTCCCTACCAAGCTTCCCTCGGACATTCCCAAATTCGAGGGAAAACCAGGAGAAGATCCTAGTGAACATGTCACTACCTTTCACCTTTGGTGCTATTCAAACTCTTTACACGATGACTCAATTCATTTGAGTCTATTTCAGCGCACCCTCACAGGGCCTGCAACGAAATGGTACATATAGTTACCAAAGGGGGTGTTTTTTTTGTTTGATGAACTTGCTATGACTTTCCTCAACCATTTCCAGCTACCAGTGCATTATGACGTTGGTACAGAACTCTTGTCTACATTTCAACAGGACAAAGCCACACATATCTCGGACCATATCCAAGAGTGGCGTAGATGGAAGAGGTTGATTAAATCTTTCATACCGCTATAGTTTCTCCTTGAGTGGTTCCTTAAATCGTTGATACCTTATATCGTGAAGGATTTTTCTACATCCGGGATCCAAAACAAGGAACAAGCAATTTTTAGGGCATAGGAACTGGATTTGATTTATGCTCAATCCGGGCTATTGTATGAGATAATACCTAATGCTCTACATTCTAGTTTCGATCCCAAGATCAAATCTGGACCACATGCCGATGGAATTGTGGGATGTACAAGTGCCAAACCTGACTCAGTTACAAAACAAGTGAGTCAATTGTATATTAGCCAATTTGCGTCGGGACAAGATACGGCTTCATCTCAACCCACCCAAACGGTGAGTGTACTTTCCGTGTAATCGTCGAACCAGAAGGGAAACTAGCAGCCCTGAAGGAATAAGAAAAAGGGTAAAAACAATCGTAAGGGTGGGAACAAGAACGAAAATGCCAATTTTAATGACAAGAACAACCATAATGCTAGGGGAGATAAGCAGTCTAAACGTAAGGTTAAGTTTCCTTGCAATATGTGTAAGGATGACCACCTCACTCACTTGTGCCCTCGTATGGAAGACGCCTTGAGGTTCATAGCACAGGGCCCAACTGTGCTGACCAATACTTTACCCCATAATAAAAATATGAACTCAAGGACCCATGATCCTCATTTTGTGTTGGGTGGAGATCAAAATCCATCGAAAACTAGTACTGGTCATGGGTGCATCAACATGGTGCGTGTTACTAAGGTTGTGACTTGTGCGAAAGACTATGGTTCGTCACAACCAAAACTTGGGAAAGAATCCCCTCCTATCGAGATTCCTTTGTGTATTGAAAATCCTATGGATAAACCTAAGAGTGCACCTCGCATTCCTAAGGGAGTCTTAAAGCGTTAGGGGCACAATCCTAATGCCCGAGCCGCCCAGAACTATTCTATTGTCGAGGATTTGGGCCAAATTCCTTGTGCGATGTCTATACTTGAAGTTCTTCAGAGTTGCATTAGAGGAAATTTGGGGTCTAAAATTGGCCTTATAAGAAAATGCGCCAACAATAAATTTTGTGAGTTGGAATTCAAGAACCAATATAATTTCAATAAAATGAGTCAACCATAATGGTTGAATTGACATATTTGTCATAAAAGAAAACTACTTTTTTGTTCGTATTTTTGACATATCTCCGTGTGTTTTTATTCAAATTTCAAGTAGGAGAGCTTGTTGAATGTGGAATTCAATTCCACATCCAACAAGTACCCACAGTGCATACTTTTGATAGACCTTGCCACCCCAAAAACAAGAAATACCAAAAAAAAGTGATGATGATGTCATCATCATGTTTTTTCAGGTATTTCTTTTTTTGGGGTCACAGGGTCTATCAAAAGTATGCAGTGTGGGTACTCGTTGGATGTGGAATTAAATTCCTCATCCAACAAGCTCTCCCACTCAGAATTTGAGTAAAAACTTAGGGAGATATGTCAAAAATATGAACACAAAAAGTAGTTTTTTTCATTCTTCCTCCAAAATTAATAACTATTATTTTATTATTTTAACTATTATTTTATTATTTTAACTATTATTTTATTATTTTCCTTAGGAGGCCCATTTTAGACCTCAAATTTTCTCTAATGTCTATCGCAAAAGAAAGCTTTTCTTTTTTCTCTCGGAGTGAATGATGATAACTCTTCTTCCGTCAACAAATTTGAAACCATGGGACTACAACCTCGCTTGCCTTACTGCGTGTCTCTCTTGATTCATGTGGAATGTCTTAGCATGATCGTCAAACAAACTGTGATTGATGAAGGCGTTGCTACTTCCATGATGTCTTTGTCATGTTGGAAGGGCTTGGGTTCTCCTGAGTTGTCTAAATCTGCTACCATGTTGACTGCCTTTGATGGTAGATCGTTTCGGCCGCACAAAATTCTTCCTTCTCTTAAGGACCGTTTGGGAGGGAAGACCGTCGCAATCGAGGTCAAGGTGGTTGATGTGCCCCTTGATTACAATATTTTACTGGGTCTGAATTGGATGTATAGTATGCAAGGCGTAGCCTCTTCTCTATTTCGAGTTGTATGCTTTCCATTTAATGGGAATATTGTTACGATTGATCAAACATTATTCAAAAATCCGAGTGTTAGTGCATCGTTGGGAGATTCGATCCCGATTATCAACCACTCTCAGCCAACAACTGGGAGTGTGGATGTAGGTATGTATCCATCCCTTATGGGGACATTTAGTTGTCCTACACCCATCCTTATGATTGGATCTAGTTTCGATGGGGCTTCGTCTTCATTGAATTCGGTGTCTTTTCACACTTCCCATATAGAAGATCCTTGGATTCTTCCTACATCGAGTCCTTCGAATGGACCTATCGAAACATACGTGCTATTGCCTGCAGCAATGATTGCATATCAATAAAATCTTGATTGTGTTGCAAAGCCTAGTCCTCCCTCTTCACAGATGGAAGAGGAGGACTCGTATGTGCTGCCTGCATGGGAAGTTGAGTCCTCTCATGCACATGACTGCCTTGATAGTGTTTTTTCGTTAGATGAAGCTATTATTGAGGCCATGTCTGGAGTTGAGCCACCTTGGGAAGAATTACATCATAGATCTTATTTTCTTCCCAAGCTTGATTGTTTAGAGAATGAGGAATTTAAAGAGATTCTTAGCGAGATGATTGGTAGTCCCGTGGTTCCATTAAGCTCTCCTGGTCATATGGCTGATGGGAACATGGCGAATATATCACCTATGATTCCTATCAATATCTCTCGTGATCCTGGAAAGATTGAGAATGTCTATATTGGGGCAGAATGTTCCCATACTGAGATTCTGGAGTATACCGATCTATTCAAAGAGTTTCGTGATATATTTTCTTGGTCATACGAGGAAATTCCAGGTATTGACCCTCGTATTGTCGAACATGAATTTAAGACCTATCTAAATGCCAAGCCTGTTCAACAACATTTGCATGCGGTGAATCCTAGAAAAGCACCCACAATTAAGGCTGAGATAGAAAAGCTGTTGAAAGCCGCCTTTATCTATCCCATTCCCTTGATGGAGTGGGTTTCAAACCCCATTCCGGTTGATAAGAAATAGGGAGCGATCCATATATGTATTTATTTCCGTGATTTAAATCGTGCATGTCCTAAGGATAATTTTCCCACACCATTTATTGATCAGATTTTGGATGAGTGTGCGAGAAGCGAGGTATTTTCCTTCATGGATGGCTTTTCTGGATATAATCAGATTCAAATTAAACCCGAGGATCAACACAAGACTGCATTTATTTGTCCTTGGGGTACGTTTGCATATCGAAAGATGCCTTTCGGTCTTAAAAACACCGAAGCCACATTTCAGTGGGATATGACCTTGATTTTTCACAATCTCAAATTGATTATTGAAGTCTTTTTGTATGACCTTACTGCCCATTCTTGACTGAGAGTGCATCATTCCTACCATTTGAGATTAGTGTTCGAAAGGTGCCGCCACTACCAGGTTAGGTTAAATCCTCATAAGTGCATCTTTTGCGTAAAGTTAGGTCGCTTGCTAGGATTCATTGTTTCTAAAGAGGGTATAAGACTCGATCCCTTAAAGGTTGAGGCAATACTTCAATTGTCTCCCCCAAGAAATATCAGACATCTTCAATGTTTACAAGGCATGGAAAACTTCTTACGGAGATTTGTGGTTAACTTTGCCAATTTGACTAAAGGATTTATGTGTTTTTTGAAGAAGGACACTACCTTTTGCTAGGATGAGAGAGCCCAGGAGTCCTTTGATGCTCTTAAGCTAGCCTTAGCATCGGCCCCCATGCTTAGTCCACCCGACTATAGCCATGAATTTTTGATTTATGTGGCCGCCTCCATGGAGACGGTTGGTATGGTTTTGGTTCAGGAGGATGAGGAGCTCCATGAGCATGTCATATACTATTTGATCCGAAACCATTAGAGGAAATTTGGGGTCTAAAATGGGCCTTATAAGAAAATGCACCAACAATAAATTTTGTGAGTTGGAATTCAAGAACCAATAGAATTTCAATAAAATGAGTCAACCATAATGGTTGAATTGACATATTTGTCATAAAAGAAAACTACTTTTTTTGTTCGTATTTTCGAAATATCTCCCTGTGTTTTTACTCAAATTTCCGGAGGGATAGCTCGTTGGATGTGGAATTTAATTATGCATCCAACGAGTACCCACAATGTATACTTTTGACGGACCTTGGTACCCCAAAAACAAAAAATTCCTCAAAAAATGTGATGATGACATCATCATCATGCTTTTTCAGGTATTTCTTATTTTTTGGATAGCGGGGTTCATTAAAAGTATATAGAGTGGGTACTCGTTGGATGTGGAATTAAATTCCACATCCAAAAATCTCTCTTGCTCAGAATTTGAGTAAAAACACAAGAAGATATGTTGAAAATATGAACAAAAAAAGTAGTTTTTTTCATTCTTACTCCAAAATTAATAACTATTATTTTATTATTTTAACTATTATTTTATCATTTTCCTTAGGAGGCCCATTTTAGGCCTCAAATTTCCTCTAATGCTTATATATGCGGAAATCCATTATTACCATGTGGAGAAACTTGCCTCAGCTACCGTTCATGCGGTTCAGAGATTGAGACACTACATTCTCCTTCACCAGACGTTGGTGGTAGCTCATGTCAATCCATTTCAGTTCGTCCTCACTAGAAGGATGATCGGGGGAAAGTATAATAAATGGATTGTTATTTTGCAAGAATTCGATCTCGAATTTGTTTCGGTGAAATCGAAGAAATTGTTAATTTTTGCGAAGCTCATTTCTGATTTCCCAAGTGAGGAGGAGGAGGAAGTTTATGAGGATACATTTTTCGATGAGCATATCTTCCTTATCTCAAATTTGGATCCATGGTATGGGTATATTATCATATATTTACAAACATTGAAGGTCCCTACTCACCTTTTACAGGATGAGCGACGACGATTACGTCACGTATCTAAGAAATACCTTATAGTGGATAAGAATTTGTACCGCCGTGGGGTAGATTCCATTTTACGTCGTTGTTTAACCCATGAGGAGGCTGAGGTTGTGCTGAATGATTTCCATGGAGGGGCGTGTGGTGGTCATTTATCTGGGATTTCTATAGCCCAAAAAATATTGAGAGTGGGATATTTTTGGCCGTTGATCTTTAAAGATTGTGTTAATGCGGTCAAGAAGTGTCACCCTTGCCAGGTGTTTGCACGCAATATGTGCTCATATCCTCCCCTGTTACATTTGATTATCACCACCAGTCCCTTCACCAAGTAGGGGCTTGAATTCATGGATTGCAACCCAGCTTCAGCTGGGGGGCATCATCATATTATAGTGGCCGTTGATTTTTTCACGAAATGGGTTGAGGCTATGCCCACGATTAAATCTGACAGTGAGATGGATGCGCATTTCGTATTCAACCAAATTATTACTCAGTTCGGTATTCCAAAAAATCTTGTCACTGGCCATGGTAGGCACTTTCAAAATCGAATGATGGAAGAGTTGGAATCAAAGCTAGGGTATAAGCAGGAACACTCCTCTTCTTATTACCCTCAAGCGAATGGATAGGTTGAAGCAGTGAACAAATCACTTAAGTCCATTCTCCAACGAACCATCGCACAAAGCAAAACGAATTGGCATATCATGTTATATCCTACTTTGTGGGAATATAGGACCACAGTTAAGACTGCCACCGGTTTTTCTCCATATCAGCTCGTACATGGAGTGGAGTCTGTCTTACCGGTTGAATGTGAAATCCCTTCAATGAAACTAGCTATAGAGCCTTTACCAGACACTTTCACATTGGAAGAATGTTTGGTCCACTTAGAGCAGCTTGATGAGCAACACCGAAATGCTTTAGTGGCTCTAGAGGTGAAGAAACGTCGCGTTAAGGTCTAGTATGATAATTCTGTCCGTCTGAGGAGGTTTAGTGAAGGATATTTGGTCCTTTATGGGATCAAGCTAGAGAACCCTTGGGGGCAGGAAAGTTTAATCCCATGTGGCATGTTCCTTATGTGGTCAAACATGTGTTAGAGAAGGGCGCCTATGTGCTGGTAGATTATGAAGGGACAACCTTGGCAGAGCCTAGAAATGGGCTCTATCTTAAAAAATACTATGCATGATCTTCAGCCAAGGCTAATTATTATATATTATTGTACAATTTTTTTGCATAGTTAGGTTTTATTATGGCGATTGGGTTTGTTGATTAGCTTTAGTTTCTTATGGAAGATGTCAATGGAGTCTTTTTCTTTCATAGGATTCACTGATGGTGCTAGCCGCCACACTCAACACTCAGCCTCTGCTGCTTGGGTGATTTATACTCCTACGGGTTAGGTATTGTCTTCAGGAGGCGTATGTTTACGGCCTTCTTCAAACAATGTTGCTGAGTATAGTGCCGTTATCCAGCTATTACGGGATGCCATTTCACATGGTGTTCTCTTGCTTGAGGTACGTCTTGATTCACAGTTAGTAGTGTCACATCTTAATGGCTTGTATCGTGTTAGGGATTCGAAATTATTACGAAGATTCTTACGTGTGAGATTGTTAGAACGACAATTTGACAACATAACATACATACATGTTTCAAGAATTTATAATCAAGTTGCTGACTCATATGCTAACTATGTGTTAGATTGGCATTGTTTCATAGACCATAAGCACATCAAAAACATACATTTTTACACACATGTAAATAAATAAAATCGATCATCATAATTTTTTTTTCATTAAACATCCAAAATGTGACGTCACAATACATAAGTGTCATAATACAAAATGGGGCTTTTGAGCCACCAAAATATAATACACGGTAGTACAACAATGAATCACTCTCAGGTCTCTAATCTTGTGGAGGAGGAGGGGGGTTTTGATCATGGTAGCACACCACGGCTCTAGCTAGTCATTAGAATAACCGAACCCATGCTCGTGGTACCCCAACCACTTGACGCTGCATGGCCTCAGGAAAGTCCTTGACTTGCACCATGGGTACCCAGTGTTTCAATCGTACAAAGTTTGTGTGGATGATTTGGAGCGTCCACTATGCATCCACACCGATGATATCATCTCCTCTTCCCCTCCGTCTATGATGAGGGAAGCCGTCAAGGCGCCGTAGTCCAACATCTGCATACATATGATAGGTTGTCACTATGTGTCGTCACACCAAAACATGTATTTTGAGTCTATATATCAAAAAACATAAAAAAATTAATAATTCAAAAAACCTAAAAAGAGGGTTTGGGATTCATTACCAATGTCACCATATGCTGCTCTTGGTGGTAGGGGCATGTCGAGATATCCCCAAAAATCTATCCCTGTATAAGGGTAATCATCGATGGCAATAATCTGCCATCGCCACCATGGAAAGAAATCGGCTGGGTAGGGGTTGGACACCCTACCTTCACCTAGTCTACGCATAGCATCTGCCCAATGCCGTTGGGACGGATCTTGAACCCTGTGAGGAGGAACATCAGCTCTAGGGATTAGACCTGGAACACGCTTAGTATACTACCGAAACTGAATTTTTGTACCCTTCCCATCTTGCATTCACTGAGCTGCTGCTTCATGTTACTCAATAGTGCAGTGCTCCAATCATAAAATATGGGTCTCATGCACTCCACTACATAGAACATCAATGGTTGTGAGGCCTGGTGGAGTGATGCTAGCCCAACTATCCTGTCGAGTGCCAATAGTATGGCCTTCATGCCTAGTACCTCAATGGATTTCGTCGGGATCTGACTCCCAACCTTTTTTGTGTCCAAAAAATAGTATACTGCAATGTAATCATCAATGGTGAGGCCACCTTTGGGCCCACGAGAATGTAGGTTCACCACCTCTCCTCGTCGGGACAATCCTGTAATGAAATATATGTCCTCCACCTCTATAGTGAGGGACATCCTGTAAATATGGAAAGACTCTGAGTCTGGGTCCCAGTAGTCTACTAGCATCTACAGGAGTCTTGGTTTGGCCCTTAGGCTTCCAAGACACCAAAACTTGGATAGCCCACATGCACGTAGAGCTTGTTGAGCCATCAAATCATCCCGTACATCCTCTTCTACGTCTCCATGTTCCCTCTCCCTCCATTCTAGGACCATCCTGCACATTAAAAAGAATTTTTGGTCATTAGATACCTTGAAAAACCATGTGCGTGGCTGCATACGCGATTGTTTGCAAAACAATTGCATATGTATGCAGGTTTGGGAGGTTTTTTTTGCGTATAGTCATCCCTATACATGGAAAAAGCCCCGATTTCCACGTGGGCCAAAAAGACTAATCTAGACTGGCCTAAAAGTAAAAAATTGACCATGGAAATTGAAAACATTTATATGAAAATGGAAGAGGAGGACATGAGGAGTTACCTGGAACAAACGGTGTTGAATTTCGCCGGACGAAGCTCCTAGAATCCGCGATTGAAGTTCTAAGCTCAAATGGGTAAAAATTTCAAATGATATGTAATTTTTGAATTTTTTACTATTTATAGAAACTTTTTGAAAATTTTGAAATTTTTTACCCCTTTTCTATAGTTTTGAACCGTTTCTAACCATTTTGGACCATTTTGGACTAATCTGATGATGTAGGAGACCATTTTGAGCGTCGTTTCGACCATTGTTTTGACCCATTCGTGCTGCTTTCACGCATTATGTCTAAACTGGCATATAGGTTATATTTCACATCCATGTGCATTTTGCATGACCTTATGACCATTTCATTATAACCTTAGGTACGAACCCATTCTATCTTATTACAGAACCTTCTTATTGTTTCAAAAGTGACATGATGTGAATGGTAGAGCTTGACCATACATGGGTGCCCTAGTTAGCTCCTTTGTTGCTTTTGGTGCCCATGTCGACATTTTTTCCATTTAGGGTGTGGGAGTCCTTTGTATAGTATCGCCATGTCTTTGCGCAAGAGCCTCATACTCCTCTTGATATTTTTGCTGGACTTTGTCCCCGAGACTCCCTTATGTCAAGTTGTAATTGCATTATCATGAGTTTTTCCTGCCTCATTGAGCCTTATGTTGGCCTCCCTGACTTTGATTATCATCCATATAGCCAGAGCTTGTCTCATGTCTAGCCATGCAGAGCCATTTTATATATCTTTTACAGCTTGATTCCCCATTTTTACCGTGAGGGGACTTTCCCTCGAGTGTCGTTATCCTACACATGTGTCCTTGCATTGAGCATAGGTATGTTTCACTGCTTGGAACTAGTTTTTTTCCCATTGACACTCGTCTCCTCCTAGTCTGTAACTATAAATCACTTTTATTCTTTTTCAATCTTTTCAAAAATATTTGAAAAAGTCGAAAAAAATAAAAAAATCCAGACAAGAAAAGATGTTATCTTTGGCATCAGTCGAGTCGTGTTGCCTTCAAACAGAGCACTGTATATCACATCCATTGGTTGGGTTAACAGTTTGACTTTAGGAGCTGTACTTGTTTCTCTGAGTTTATCTCCACCGATTGGTTAAGATTCTAGTCCCTATGGAGCCTCTGTCGATGCCTCCCGTGTCACAAAGATGTCCCAGTTTTGTATATCGAGTATATGCTACCCACATTCAGTCACCATTCACCTTTATGCTCTTGTCCGAAGTAAGTTGAAACCTGAGTCGGCCATTCCTCAGTTCTCTTGACTTTGCATGTCGGCCATTCCCGGTACTGATACTGGTTCGTGCACATTATGATCGAGTCCTTCCACATTATACATCTTTGCTGAGTACCTCATGTTGGATGATGGGGGATGCCTTATTTCCATCCTTTCAGTAGATTTCATCCCATCGACTTCAGATCATTTATTCTAGGATAGGAATATAGAGTCATTTTTTAGTGCCTTGAGACTTGCAGTCATCAGTGGCAGGTTCTCTCCCCATCGATAGTTTTTGGGAATACATCAATGTCCCCTGATCAATGGATAATTTCAAGTGTTCGACCTCAACACCTTTATTCACACTTGTTAGTTTACACTCTAGTACCTTGATTCCCATTTTCATTATCGGTGGGTGATCTCACGTCTGTTAACGGTATACATCAATGACCGATAATCAGATGATGGACTACTATGTTCAACCTCGACACCTCTATTCACATAGTAGGACATTTAATCATAGCATATTGTGTAGAATACCTTCCAGATTGGTGGCATTTCATATATGCTATCTCCTTGATCATGCCACTGTTCATGAGATTTCAGCTCTCGTGACTTGATTCCAGTATATGTCAGATGTTTCCAGCCATTATGGAGATCTTGATCCATTATATATCTTCAGCCTTCATGGAGATCATGATACTTTGTATATCATTGTCATGGAGATTTTGATCTATCTATATTGTACGCGACAATGAACACACATGTCATATTTTGTATCATGCCTATTCATGGCCATTGTACTCTTATGTATTCGACATCGATATATCTACTTGCAGTTATGTGCAGAGTTTGATTATTGTATTGTACTATTGGATGGCTAGTTCTTCCATCTAGTTATTCATCACTCCACTTCTGGGATGGACTTATAATGTATTTCGACCATCGTATCACCCCTTTGATCTCACACATTAGGAGGCATCTGTTATAGCTGATTTTACCACACATGGTGGATCACACCTTTATGGCCTTCCCTATCCCTCTACAGACTCTTTAGACCCCATGGACCATTTTTGTACCTTTGATGTTTCCAAGATCATCCCTAAAAACATGCACTATTTGCTATACACGACTTTGAAACCTATTCTCACGTATATACACATATTTGACCCTCAAACCCGCATACATTGGGATGTGTGCAAAAGGCCAAATAGTTTTGGAGTTTTCCTTGATGTAGATCCAAGTCGCTTGTCCCTTGGCCTTCGATATACCTTGAGATCACTCGGATTTGACCTTCCATTACCCCATTGAATCACTATATAAGGAACCCTTTGGATACATTGAAAGGGGAGGAATTGAAGAGCAAGAAAACTATAGTCCATTGTTGCCAGAGCTTATACTTGAGTCTGCATCCCTTTGTCCCTTGGAGTACTTTGTGTTCTTCCTAAGCTTGCCTTTTATTGTGAGCTTGCTATCTAGAGATGGAGGATTGAAGTGGTGGAGGTCCAAGTGGAGGACTCAATTTCTCCGATTCGCAGACGTGTCGACAGAGGTTGTCACTATTGTAATCTCAGTTTTATATTAATAGAAATATCTTTTCCTATCCAATAATGTGTATTTAAATGAGTATTGAATCCATGGATTCTTTTAAATGCTTATATGTTATTGATTATATATGCTAGAGTAGGTCTAACACAATTATATATAGCATGCTTGTCTTGTTTGTTGAATGTTGAGAGAGCAAATTACTTATACAAGCGAGAGTGGAAAAGCTCAACGGGGATCTACATCAACCGTCTAGAATAAGGTATGTATCAAGATCCTTTAGTGTTATATTTTTGGTTTCTCTTGCATAGAGGAAATGATTGATTGCTGTGGTTACTCTGTCTGTTGTGGTACCCCAAGCAATAGGAATTTTTCTCCGTAACAGAATTGGCGATCAAAGTCCCACATCGAATTATTGGGGAATTATTTTATTTCCTTCAATTCATTGATATACTACAATTTTGATTTCAGTTTCTTGAATTCCTCGATTAGTGCAGTCCTAATTTTTTCCAAAGTCCTCTAGGGATGCCTTGTCAGTACTTATATTAATTTCATGTACTAGTCTAATTCCCCAACCTGAAAGGTCATCACTAGTTGTCCTTTCTTGATATCATCATCTTGTACTTGTTTTATCATCCACACTGCTTCACATAAGAACCAATATTGCTTAGGATCCTTGGTCCCATTACCCTGGAACAAGGCTATCTTTACGTCATCACCCACCATTATGGGTCTCCTCCCAGTGCTCGTTGATCCTCTACTATTACCACTATGTTGACATGTTGAAAAAAATTGTGATAAACTCGTGTTTCTTCCTCCTAAGTTTGATGTGGTGCACATATTTGTAGGTACATTGTAGCTTTGGGTTGGTCCTTCCTTAGGTTTGGGTGTATCCTGGTTGTTTCCTTCATCACTGTAGGGTCACTTAGTCCCTTTTGGTCCCTTCTCACATTTTTCTATTCCAATCAGACCAGGACTCTCCTCAATCCTCCTCCTCTTCTCTTTCTGGAACCTCACCCCACTTCACAGGTGACCACACTCTTCCATAGAGTCCCTTACAGTCTCGTTGTGACTCCCATCCATCCACCCCATATCATTCCAACAAAATATTACCTTCGCAGTACACACAGCCTTCGCACATTGAGGATTTACTTGTCAGAATTCATATTTAATATTCCTTTTTTACAGATGACCATCTTAATCCACAGCTGTAATGACAATAAAAATTCGACCGCTTGGTCCCTTCAAAATTATCTTTTGGTGTCACTGTAAGATTTGGATTTGTCAACTGTGAAATCAATAATGTACCCTTCCAAAAAACTGTTTATCCACATATCGACAACCCTTGAATCTTTGTTGTTCACCTTTTGCAATTGCTGGATTAGTTTGGGAGTCCACTGATAAGGTTCGCCTCCTTGGAAATTCTTCTTAGGAAAAGTGAGTTGTGACAACCACTTGTACAATACTATTGAAAATTTAGAGAAGAATATTTTGTGAATATTTGAGTAGATATATTTTCCCAACCAATATTCGATCATCAACCTCAAGTTCTGGTTCTCTTCTTACGCAAACTTTTGGGATTTCTTGTCAAACCAATCCTAGATTTCTGGCTTCGTAAGATGCCACAACATGTCCTCTTATTATTCACACTAATGTCTCATCAATGAAACCATTTGTTGAAAAAAACTAACACACACAATTATGTTAACAAGAGTTCACCTCGCACTGCTATTGACAACTACTGACACAGACTCCCTAAACATTGGCTCGAAAGGATTTACTCTTTCCAACAACATATGCAGAGGAGGCATAGTCTCACCCGATATGTCTATGGGAAGGCTATAGGAACCAAGTTTCTGCATTGGGAAGAGGACTTCACATTATCTATTACCCTATCAAAACATCACCTAGAAATCCAGATTCATGATCATACTATTATCTAGATTTACTTATCATCATCATTCACAATCATACTTACCCTAATTTACGTCAACAAAGACATCAATATGCATTAAATCACTAAGTACCGTGATACTTCACATCATTCATAGTAAAAGGGAAAACATAGATGTATAATAACCATTCATCAACTCATCGGATTCATCACAGATTTAACCCAAATAATGCATAGAACACATAATTCATATTAAACAATGCATTCCATAGAATTACGATAATACAACTCAAAATGCCAAAATACCGATCAAATTCCATTCATAGGACAGAGTCTTCATCCCATCAATACCAGAATTTAACCGCAAAGACAAAAACATTCCTCAGTCGATTAATCTTAGGTAAAAAATAGACAATAGATCAATCGATCAATAGATAGATGCATTGAAAGATGATCTTTTAATTTACAATCCTGACTCTACTTATAGTCTCACTAGGCCATTACAAAATGGCCCACTTGACCAATCTCTAACTGAATCAACCAAAATATCCTAATTTGTTGGTTTCTTCCTTCACCACTATTTAATTTTATCTTTGTAATCATCTTTCCTGTTGGTGATGGTATCACACTTTGTGTGCTCCAACCCCTTTCCAACAATTGGTATACATTATTTGAGTTACGACGAGTAACTCTTGGATGGGAGGAGTTAGCTACCAATTTCATGCATACATTTGAGTTCGAAGATGACCACCCACTACAACAAAATACCCTTTTTGGGGCGGTTTGGTATGAGGCAGTTTTGCTACCCCCCCCCCCCCCAAAAAAAAAAAAAAAAAAAAAA
>LPNX011190186.1:90271-101637 GCA_001517045.1 Pseudotsuga menziesii | reverse complement strand
TAGTTGTATATATCGGTTGAAAATATTGACAATATTACCTACTTAAAAAATTAGGGTTTTAGTCCTGTAAGAGAGCCTACAAAGAACTTTGATAGGTATGACATACAGAGGTACATGTATGTATTCTAATGTTATGTATATCCTGTGAATGAGATATTGAAATGTTCATATGATTGATATATATGGTTTATTGATCGTATGTAAAATTTGGCATGTTCATTAACTTGACATACAAGAGAACTTTTGGCATATTTATAAACAACATTATGGAAAATTTTGCATATTAAGAACACAAAATTGACATATTCATAAGAAACATACATGGGGAAATTTAAATTATGATACATACCTCATCATGCTAGATCCCACCTATTATCATACCACCAAGCCCTCCGTATCATCTCTTATAATGATGGTCTCCATTAGTCTCTCATGCTCTGTATCTGGTAAGAAGTAGCATACCTTCGATGAATTCGGCTAGGCATTGTTCGTAGCTAGAGGTTTGTACCAATGATTAAGTTGGTAAAGTGATACACACTTGCACCTGGTTTGTAATCCCTGTAAACATATCCACTCTTCTTTCTTGCATTGTTGTCATGTGTAAGGTATTCACCTTTAACAACCATAGACCCAGTGGGGAAGTGGTTGTTTTCATCATCAGTCATGGACATAATGAGGGTTTGCTTTGCCTCTATACAACGTGCCAACCAGTAATCACCACCCCATTCACTATCTTTTGAGGCAACCACTGCGTATATGTGTCCTGCATAGTATGATTGTAGGTATATGATCAAATATTTTTCATGTGATACAAGGCCATTAATGTGAGTTTCAAGACTACATAAATTTAACAAAAAAATGTTAAGGAAATGCATCATACCAGGTTGTACAAGGTCTGATACATGATCAAAATATATAGAAATAGACGATTGGTCTTCTTCCAATGAAGTTAACTCAACAATAGCATGCTGATCAAGTGGAAGTGATATGCGATCCCATCCATCAACCCAATCCAATGATTCACACACATCCTAGTCACCATCACAACAAGGCAAGAAAAAACAAGCGAGTTTTCTGGTCCAAATTTCAAATACTCGGTTATCAGAACTTCGAACTGAATGAAAGCCACGAGTGCCAGGTACAGTCTTGCATTCCCATGGATATGAACGATCTATGTCTACCACCTCCCCAAAAAATCTCTCCACATGTCTCTTTCTTGTGGATTCTGCTTGCATAGCTGATTCCTCTCCCATTACTGACGTGCACCACCTGACTATAGATTGAGCATTTCGAATACTAGATATTGTAGATAATTTCAATTCCTCTCTTCGTAGGGCTGTTTTGACACATGCTCCGGCTCCATCATTCTCTCCTTTACCATGCCCAGTCTCAAAATAGTTCCACATATGTGGAACTTTGTAGTTTTTATGCAATGAACACAACCATTGAAATATGCATGCATTTTTGAACTGACCAGCACATCCATCAGACCAAATCCAGTGTTGATCCATCTATATGTTCCTACCCTTCAAATGATCATAGAACATGTTGAAGCAATGGCGTACATAGTGGAAGTCATGGCACCTATCATCACTTATGTAGAAGTGATATTCCTTTAGAATTTCTCTTTGCTCTTCACTACTGTTTGGGCCGTGCCTATATGTGATATGCACCATCAAAGAAACCTGCTTAGAGTGATAATACTGACTTTGGATCTCATTTTGAGGTTGCAGAGTGTAGTTCTTGGCAAAATCAACAACTGAAAGTATAGTACCACCAGGAAATGTATCTCTGCATATTCTAAACTTCTCATCCTGCCATCGTGCCAAGTGGACATGTTGAACATATTGACGTGTCTTTTCAATAAATTCCTTGACGAAGACACTAACTTGTACCTGTTGACACAAAATGATCTCAATATCAAGTTTTTTGTAAGTAAGGAATGAAATGCAACTGTTCTGAACATAATTTTATAGATAAATGCATGTACCTGAGATGTCACCAATTGTATTTTTTTGCTTTCTTTCCCTGGGAATTTTTCATAGCTGATATATTTGAAACTTTTCATGTCTGTAACCATATTCCCAAATTCATTGTCTCCAGTCTCGTGCATACATTGGGTCAATAATTCCATTCCAGCACAGTTGGAGCAAGTTCCATCCAAACAGGATTTTGCATAGTAAGTTTTCCCTTCAGGCCTATTGCACATGATACTCTGAATGAATTCTCTTGATGAGGTCGGTGGTATTGTCAAGGAGCAATCCCGCACATGGTTAGTATGCAACACACGACGAATGTACAAAAATGTTTCATAGTAATATTCATATTCTACATGGTATCTACAACAGCAAGTGTTACAAAGAGTATTTATTCTAACATACCAGGGCTTACATTTCTCAAAAGAGCTTTGCCCCAAATTCAATTGTCTATGTTCATTCCTAAATTTCTCGTATAGTTCTATCTGTGTTATATCAAGCAGATGCTTAATATGTGGTTCATGGTCCTTTGAACCCCTTCTCAGTTTTAGTACATCCTTCCGGTTTGAAGAAGGCCTTGTGTGATCATGCCAAAAACTGTGCACTAGTCCCTTTACTGCATCAACTAGCTTCATGTCACGATGTGGCAATCGACCAATAAAGGCCCACAAATCTGTCTGGGCGGTTGTGTCGAGATGTTCTCTTCTAATAGAATACCTACGGAGGGTTTTTAAATTCAAATTAACTAGTTTAGATGTAGGCTTGAGAAAACGAAGGACCCTGGTGTTCTTATTTACAATTGCTTGTGACAACACACGACGAGCCGCATTGCGGTCCTTTGACCGTGTGTTCTTACCAATTTTACCAAAGGCATCTACTAAGCTTTTAACTATATGAGAACTTGGTCTAGAAGGCTTTATCATCTTTATCCCTAACGATTTCCTAACAATATTGATGCCCTTAGATTTTAACAATGATAAAAATAATCTACATTTATCTCCATCACATTTAGAAATAAAATATTTATTTAGTATCTGTTGAGTTTGATAAGCAATACCACGTTTAGATAGCGTACCTTCAATGGAATTGAGGAGTCCTTCATCAACTTGTATACGCTTTGGAGTTCTTCGATGTGTGCTTTCTAATGGCAGTAAGGGGGATGGATTTCTATCATCTAGTGCATCAACAATATGCTCTGGTGTTTTAGTGGCAACTTGTTGTCCTTCACTCTCTTATTGGTAGTTGGATGGTGGAAGTCCAACATCCTCATCGATGGTCCGATTAATATTTTCTTCTTCAACGGTAGGCTCCATGTGCACTGCCTCTTCATGAGCTTTGTCTTGAGACGGTCCCTCTAGTGAATGCTTCATTTTTTCTTGTGTTGGATTAATAGGATGAACCGCTGTATCCTCTATAATTGGATTTGGATTAGTTTCCAAAGAAAGCCTCTGATTCATCATGTCTATTCTTTTCTTTTCTTTCTCTTCTTCGATGACTTCTTGAGGTCTCTTCTTCCTTGTTGATTTTCTTCCTCGGTTACGTACATTCCCCATCACCACAATGATCAATGTCAATATAGTTTGTTTTTGTTGCTCCTCAATTACAAGCTTCCAAACCTTTAACTTGCTTTAATATAACTATTGATCCTTCAAGGTGCTTCAATCTTCCTTCTTAATTGTTCATATTTCCCATCAAAATAATAATGAATGGGAAAATTTACCTTTGGTTCTCTTGAATAATAAGCAAATGAAAGTTATATCCACCATCACCATGAAATGACATTGAAGCTTGATATCTTATCCTGTGTGCTCCTCAACCATGGAAGATGTCCTCAATGCTGCACCTGCATAACAAAAAGAATGATGGAGATGGTGTAGATTGTGAATATTTTCACAGGCAGGCTCGTGCTCTTCAAAAATATTGCACGCTAATCGGAATTTTCATAAAAAAACAGTGAAGTTGCTCTCGGACAATGACAATTCACTGTTTTAACAGTCTCAAAACGCGCACGCGATTTGAATAAGCAAAACACGTACGCGATTTGTATAACCCAAACGCACACTTGATATGTTCAATCACAATTAATGGGGTGGGTGCACGGGTAAATGTAATTACAATATCGCTAAATAGATTATTGTTCCATGTTCCATGACTAGTTATTCATAAATAATTGGAAATAGATTATGAAGTAAGAAGATATATTAAAATCATTTTATATTAGTAATCCAAAATCCAATTTATAAGGAGAAAGTAAACTTAAATAAATTACACACAATGATGATGAACGAGGATGAACGATGATGATGTTCATGATGTTGATGGTGATGATGATGAGGATGATGATGATGATGATGATAAGGACGATGATGATGAATGATGATGATGGTGAGCATGATGATGAGGATGTTCATGATGTTGATGATGATGATGTCGATGATGTTAAGGATGAGGATGATGATGAGGATGATGATGATGACGTTCATGATGTTGATGGTGATGATGATGATGAGGATGATGATGATGTTCACGATGACGAAGGTGATGATGATGAGGATGATGATGATGATGATGATGAATGATGATGTTCATGAAATTGATGGTGAGGATGATGATGATGATGAGGATGATGATGGTGATGAATGATGCTGATGTTCATGATGTTGATGGTGAGGATGATGATGAGGATGATGATGATGATGTTCATGATGTTGATGGTGATGAATGATGATGATGATGATGATGATGATGATGAATGATGATGATGTTCATGGTGAGGATGATGATGAGGATGATGATGACGTTCATGATGTTGATGGTGATGATGATGATGATGATGTTCATGATGTTGATGGTGATGATGATGAGGAGGATGATGATGATGATGTTCATGGTGTTGATGATGATGAGGAGGAGGATGATGATGATGATGTTCATGATGTTGATGGTAATGATGATGATGATGATGATGATGGCAGTGATGGCAATGGTGATGACGATGATGATGATGATGATGAAGGTGATGATGATGATGATGATGACGACGGTGATGATGAAGGTGATGATGATGATGATGACGAAGATGAGGAAGATGATGTTGATGGTGATGGTGATGATGATGATGAGGATGAGGATGAGGATGAGGATGAGGATGAGGATGTTCATGATGTTGTTGGAGATGATGATGATGAGCATGATGATGATGAATGATGATGATGTTCATGATGTTGATGGTGAGGATGATGAGGAGGAGGATGGTGATGATGAATGATGATGATGTTCATGATGTTGATGGTGAGGATGATAAGGATGATGATGATGATGATGATAAGGACGATGATGATGAATGATGATGATGTTCATGATGTTGATGGTGAGCATGATGATGAGGATGTTCATGATGTTGATGATGATGATGTCGATGATGTTAAGGATGAGGATGATGATGATGATGTTCATGATGTTGATGGTGATGATGATGATGAGGATGATGATGATGTTCATGATGACGAAGGTGATGATGATGAGGATGATGATGATGATGATGATGAATGATGATGTTCATGAAATTGATGGTGAGGATGATGATGATGATGAGGATGATGATGGTGATGAATGATGCTAATGTTCATGATGCTGATGGTGAGGATGATGATGAGGATGATGATGATGATGTTCATGATGTTGATGGTGATGAATGATGATGATGATGATGATGATGATGATGAATGATGATGATGTTCATGATGTTCATGGTGAGGATGATGATGAGGATGATGATGACGTTCATGATGTTGATGGTGATGATGATGATGATGATGTTCATGATGTTGATGGTGATGATGAGGAGGAGGATGATGATGATGATGTTCATGGTGTTGATGATGAGGAGGAGGAGGATGATGATGATGATGTTCATGATGTTGATGGTGATGATGATGATGATGATGATGATGGCAGTGATGGCAATGGTGATGATGATGATGATGATGATGATGAAGGTGATGATGATGATGATGATGATGATGGTGATGATCAAGGTGATGATGATGATGATGATGAAGATGAGGAAGATGATGTTGATGGTGATGGTGATGATGATGATGAGGATGAGGATGAGGATGAGGATGAGGATGAGGATGATGATGATGATGTTCATGATGTTGTTGGAGATGATGATGATGAGGATGATGATGATGAATGATGATGATGTTCATGATGTTGATGGTGAGGATGATGAGGAGGAGGATGGTGATGATGAATGATGATGATGTTCATGATGTTGATGGTGAGGATGATGATGATGATGATGAATGATGATGATGTTCATGATGTTGATGGTGAGGATGATGATGAGGATGATGATGATGATGTTCATGATGTTGATGGTGATGATGTTGATGGTGATGATGAGGATGATGATGATGATGTTCATGATGTTCATGGTGATGATGATGATGTTCATGATGTTGATGATGAGGATGATGATGAGGATGATGATGATGATGTTGATGATGTTGATGGTGATGATGATGAGGAGGATGATGATGATGTTCATGATGTTGATGGTAATGATGATGATCATTTTGATGATGATAATGATGATGATGATGAAGGAGATGATGATGATGAGGATGAGGATGATGATGAGCATGATGCTGATGATGTTCATGATGTTGATGGTGATGATGATGATGAGGATGATGATGATGAATGATGATGATGTTCATGATGTTGATGCTGAGGATGATGATGAGGATGATGATGATGATGTTCATGATGTTGCTGGTGATGATGATCATCATGTTGATGATGGTGATGATGATGATGATGATGGTGATGATGATGATGATGATGAGGATGATGATGATGACGATGATGATGATGTTCATTATGTTGATGGTGATGATGATTATGAGGATGATGATGATGAATGATGATGATGTCCATGATGTTGATGGTGATGATGATGAGGATGATGATGATGATGTTCGTGATGTTGATGGTGTGATCATGAGGATGATGATGAGGATGATGATGATGATGTTCATGATGTTGATGGTGGTGATGACGATGATGATGGCAATGATGGCAATGGTGATGATGATGATGATGATGATGAAGGTGGTGATGATGATGATGATGACGATGGTGACGATGAAGGTGATGATGATGATGATGATGATGAAGATCATGAAGATGATGTTGATGGTGATGGTGATGATGATTATGATGATGATGATGATGAGGATGATGATGATGATGTTCATGATGTTATTGGAGATGATGATGATGAGGAGGATGATGATGATGATGATGAAGGTGATGATGATGATGAGGATGAATATGAGGATGAGGATGATGATGATGATGTTCATGATGTTGATGGTGGTGATGATGATGAGGATGATGATGATGAATGATGATGATGTTCATGATGTTGATGGTGGTGATGATGATGAGGATGATGATGATGATGTTCATGATGTTGATGGTGGTGATGATGATGAGGATGATGATGATGAATGATGATGATGTTCATGATGTTGATGGTGAGCATGATGATGAGGATGATGATGATGATGATGTTCATGATGTTGATGGTGATGATGATGATCATGTTGATGATGGTGGTGATGATGATGATGATGAAGGTGATGATGATGAGGATGATGATGATGATGATGATGATGTTCATTATATTGATGGTGATGATGAGGATGATGATGATGATGATGTTCACGATGTTGATGGTGATGATGATGATCATGTTCATGATGATGATGATGATGATGATGATGATGAAGGTGATGATGATGACGAGGATGAGGATGATGATGAGCATGATGATGATGATGTTCATGATGTTGATGGTGATGATGATGATGACGACGATGATGATGTTCATGATGTTGATCGTGAGGATGATGATGAGTATGAAGATGATGATGTTCATGATGTTGATGGTGATGATGATCATCATGTTGATGATGGTGATGATAATGATGATAAAGTTGATGATGATGATAATGATGATGAGGATGATGATGATGTTCATTATGCTGATGGTGATGATGATTATGAGGATGATGATGATGAATGATGATGGTGTTCATGATGTTGATGGTGATGATGATGAGGATGATGATGATGATGATGATGATGATGTTCATGATGTTGATGGTGATAATTATGAGGATGATGATGAGGATGATGATGATGATGATGTTCATGATGTTGATGGTGATGGTGATGATGATGATGATCGCAATGATGGCAATGGTGATGATGATGATGATGATGATGATGATGAAGGTGATGATGATGATGATGATGACGATGGTGATGATGAAGGTGATGATGATGATGATGATGACGATGGTGATGATGAAGGTGATGATGATGATGATGATGAAGATGATGAAGATGATGTTGATGGTGATGGTGATGATGATGATGATGATGATGATGAGGATGAGGATGAGGATGAGGATGAGGATGATGATGATGATGTTCATGATGTTGTTGTAGATGATAATGATGAGGATGATGATGATGATGATGATGCAGGTGATGATGATGATGAGGATGAGGATGAGGATGAGGATGATGGTGATGATGTTGATGATGTTGATGGTGATGACGATGATGAGGATGATGATGATGAATGATGATGACGTTCATGATGTTGATGGTGAGGATGATGATGAGGATGATGATGAGGATGATGATGATGATGTTCATGATGTTGACGGTGATGATGATGATGATCATGTTGATGATGGTGATGATGATGATGATGAAGGTGATGTTGATGATGATGATGAGGATGATGATGATGATGTTCATTATGTTGATGGTGATGATGATGAGGATGATGATGATGATGTTCACGATGTTGATGGTGATGATGATGATGATGTTGATGATGATGAGGAGGAGGATGAGGATGAGGATGAGCATGATGATGATGATGTTCATGATGTTGATTGTGATGATGATGATGAGGATGATGGTGATGAACGATGATGATGTTCATGAGGTTGATGGTGAGGATGATGATGAGGATGATGATGATGATGATGTTCATGATGTTGATGGTGATGATGATGATCATGTTGATGATGGTGATGATGATGATGATGAAGGTGATGATGATGATGATGAAGGTGATGATGATGATGATGATGATGATGATGATGGGGGTGATGATGATGATGTTCATTATGTTGATGGTGATGATGATTATGAGGATGATGATGATGAATGATGATGATGTTCATGATGTTGACGATGATGATGATGAGGATGAGGATGATGAGGATGATGATGATGATGATGATGATGTTCATGATGTTGATGGTGATGATGAAGAGGATGATGATGAGGATGATGATGATGATGTTCATGATGTTGATGGTGATGATGATGATGATGATAATGAGGATGATGATCAGGATGATGTTCATGAAGTTGATGGTGATAATTATGAGGATGATGATGAGGATGATGATGATGATGGAAACGATGGCAATGGTGATGATGATGATGACGATGGTGATGATGAAGGTGATGATGGTGATGATGATGATGATGTTAAAGATGATGATGATGATGGTGATGGTGATGATGATGAGGAGGAGGAGGATGATGATGATGATGATGTTCATGATGTTGATGGTGATGATGATGATGATAAGGATGAGGAAGGTGATGATGATGATGATGATGATGACAATGACGACGATGGTGATAATGTTGATGATGATGATGTTCATGATGTTGATGTTGATGATGAAGATGAAGATGATGATGATGATGATGATGATGATGATGAAGATGAACATCATGATGATTATGATGAAGATGAACATGATGAAGATGATAATGATGATAATGGTGATGTTGATGACAACGATGATGGTGATGACGATGTTGATGATGAGGAAGGTGATGATGATGAGGATGATGATGATGATGATGATGACGGTGATTGTGATGACGATGATGTTCATGATGATGATGACGATGATGGTGATGATGATGTTCATGATGTTGATGGTGATGTTGATGATCATGTTGATGATGATGATGATGATGATGATGGTGATGATGAAGGTGATGATGACGATGAGGATGAGGATGATGATAATGATGATGAGGATGAGGATGATGATGGCGATGGTGATGATGGTGATCATGTTGGTGATGATGACGACGATGATGATGATGATGATGATGAGGAAGGTGATGATGATGATGATGATGATAATGATGAAGTTGATGATGATGACGATGGTGATGATGATGAAGATGAAGATGATGATGATGATGATGATGATGATGATTAAGATGAAGATGATGATGATGAACATGGTGATGTTGATGATGATGATCGATGATCAATGATCATGGTGATGATGATGATGATGATGATGGTGATGAATATGAAGATGATGAAGATGATGATCATGTTGATGATGATGATGATGATGATGATGATGATGGCAATGGTGATGATGATGAAGATGATGAGGAAGGTGATGATGATGATGATGAGGATGATGTTGATGATGACGATGGTGATGATGATGTTCATGATGTTGATGGTGATGATGATGATCATGTTGATGGTGATGATGACGATAATGTTGATGATGATGATGATTATGAAGTTGAAGATGATGAAGATGAAGATGATGATGAACGTTATTTTTGGTTTTACAAAACACGCATGCGATTTGTCTCCACATAACATCCACGTGTTTTGTTTCTATACAAGGTACATGCATTTTGTTTAGCTAAATCGTGCTCGCGTATTATTTAAATTCAAAAATTTATTCCCTCCAAATGATAAGGCCGAGCCTCCACCCATGTTTTCATGGAATTTCTATGCCTTTGTTTCTTCTTTGTACTTTGCTTCGGATTCAACATGCCTGTGCCTTGGAGTATGATCAACCATGGCTAATTCAACATTATATCCAAATTTTCAATATGCTCATGTTTAGCGGTTCGTCTGATTATGCTGCACACCTCCATTTTTTATGAGATTTTAGAAACAGATATGGTTTTTTTGCAGATTCTAAATATGTAAATTTTAACAAGAATACATAATTTTTTCTATTTTTTTCTTATTTATCTTCTGTCATCACTCCTCAACTAAAAAAACACACTGGTAGTGTTTCGTCCATATCTCTTTCGTTTCTCAACCATTTAAAAAGAAATTGTATGGTGCACTAAAGAACACCAATCTCTACATGTTATAAAAAACCCATTTCCAAATAATTCCATTAAGACATTCAAACAATGCACCCATAAATGATGTACCGTTTTGGAGGTTTGATCTCTTAGATAATTAAAAAAAAATTAAAAAAATTAATTTTATTATTGGAA
>LPNX011190186.1:59374-90205 GCA_001517045.1 Pseudotsuga menziesii | reverse complement strand
ATACCGGTTTTCGTAAGTTTATTCCATCATTTAGACACTCAGACGCTGCACCCACAAAAACATATACCTTATAATTTGTCACAAAAATAAAAAGTTCCCATTAAAATTTATATAACTTTACATAGTTAACAACATTTTCAATAGAAAAAATATATATATTTGGAAAGGTCATTCAATTTCCTACATTTCTCGTTTTTTACTGATCGCAAGATTCATTGTGTAAGTGTCTCAAAATATCCATGCAAGTTGATGGATGTCTATTTTTTCAGTTTTGTATTGCATCTAATGCGCCAAAAGAGACCCTGAACTTCTTGCACACACCCATACATTTCCCTTCTTGCAATAAAGAAACTCCTTCTAACATTCATGGGATATTTAATTTCTTAAAAATTTCCTCATCATTTTCTTGTTGTTGCTCTGTCACTGTTACAGGAAAATCTGGAGACTCAACATCTTCAAAATTGCACTGGATTGATGGCTCTACAATTTTTCCTTCACCTGTACATGCTACTAACATTAATGAATTATGTTTCATAGAATCATCCTGCTGAGGGCTGAAGTTTTCTTTCTTTTTAAAATCTTCTAAGTGTTTAGGAATTTTGATCTTTACTGAAGATGAATTAACCATCAAGGAATATTGCTTCTTACTCTTAACCTTTTTCACATTCAGGCTTTCATCTCTTCTAGATCGTCTTGAGAAGAAGAATATTCTAATATTGTAATTTTCTCTTGAGCTAGCTTGGGATTTAATTTTTTTTTCATGTTTAACCTTAATTTGTTCTTAGGTCTAGTTTTAGGTCTCCATCCTACTCCTGCCTCTCCGAACATACTCAAAGTTTTACCTTGATGTTTAATAGATGCAAGCTGAACAAATTCTCTTTTAACTCCTTGCATGACCAGCTTTTCTTCAAACCCTGCTTCTGAGCTATGTGTATTATAAACCTTCAATTTAACAAGCACTCGGCTTTCCCTTATTTCTTCATGTACCTCTGTAGGAGTCTGTTCTTGTTCTAAAAGACATTTACCTTCTTCCTGGTTTGCATCTTCATTAAGGGTATTTACTACATCATCTTCATTGATTTCTGCTACATCTTCTAAATTCTGCATTTGAAATTTCAACAGATCATCTTCATCAGTCTTCTTTTGCTATCCACCTTCAGGCTCTTCAACCTTCTGTGTCGAAGATCTCACTTGTGTAGTTTCTTCTTCTACTTCAATTATGACCTCTTTTTTAAATTTTTTAACAAAGCTCTCGGATTTATGGACCAGTTTCCTTTTTTACCGGTCTTCCTTCTCACTTTGAAACCCTCGCCAGAATAGAAAATAATCCCAAGTATTTCCTTTCTTTTGGAGCACGTTACTGACAATCAATTTTATTAATCTGTGATGGAAAATGGACTACTTGGTGTGATCATGATGATCCCTTACTCTGCTTGACATCTTCTGCAAACTTTTAAGGAAGAATAAAGGAAGATTCATCTTTGACTCCTGGCTTAAGTGTTGTAAAAACCCGATGTGATATTTAAATACAGAGGAATATCTTCCCTCACAGGTTATATAGCTCTGTAAGATCTTGATTGGCTCTCTCCCTTCTAGTTTAAAATTCTATGTATGTACCACCTTACCCCAATCTGCTACAACATTAGCTAGCAAGAAATTCTCTAAATTAAAGCAAAAGGCACCTTGTTGAACCAAAACTCACTCTCATCAGCAATGCTTGTAGCCTCTGCTATTAATTATCTAGTCAATTCAATTTTTAGGGTAGTAAATGAGATTGTGTCTTTCTCCAATCCTTGAGAAAATCCATATGAAACCATTGTATGATGACCACCAATTTTCTCAAAATATTAAAACCAGCTAGCTTCTTGAAATAATTTTGCATATTCAGGGAAGGTTTTATCCCATGTCATGTCTGAAGGCTTAGCCCTATTCGTCTTCCCACTTTTATTCATTCTTTGTATTGAACCTTGACTGTTTCTCCTTCAGAAAATGCCTCAAACTATTTTGAAAGTATGTTACGTTAACAGTAAACTAGAAGTTGAGAAAATTTAGAACCCTATATATGAATTTTCCTTAAAAAACTGATAAGTATTTCGGAATAATTCAACTAACAGAATAGATTAATAATTGACCAAAAAATCGGGTTCCTAAACTTGATGCACTTCTTAATCAACACCCGTCACTACTCTTCTGTCAATGAAAATCTGAATTCATGGATTATGTCAGTAATCTGTTTCATACCTATCATAATAATGGATTTAGTTGCTAAAAATATGCTATCTTATCTTCCTAGATGTACACTAACTTTCGTAGCTCTGTCTTCAGCTGTCACAACTGCACCAGTCAATTACTCTGCAAACCCTAAACCTCTAACTGTCTTCATCATAATCTCTTCCAACCACGGACTACCAAGTATCAATACGGTATCTGTAAGATTTCATACATTCAATAAATTTGTAACTAACATTGAATTACTCCCATCATGCACCATCATTGCTATTTAAAGGATCTCCATTTTCCAAATTCCGGACAGCTGCAACTTGCCTAAATCACTCTTGTCTTAACTTGAACGCTTGTCAAAATGATTAGTAATGCTTATACATGTATCATTCTCCTTTTACAGATGTGAAAACTCCAATCATTTGCAATTTTGAATACTCACGAGCAAACTTACAATATTTTAAAGGCCACGACTTTCTTGTAGCGCTCTAGTTCATGATTTATGCCTTTGTGCTACAGGAATCTCTGATTAATATTTTTTGACAAAAAGCTTAAATACAAAGTGTTAAATTATGTAATCAAACTTTGATTAAACCTTATGATATCTCTTTCCAACCTTTCAGAAATATACACACCTAATAAGCCCATTAAAACTATAAAAGCAACTAAATAAAGTCAATTTAAAAGGAATATCATGAAACCAAAAATAAAAATATGCTCACTATTATAATACCTCAAAAACCAAGCTCAAAATATTAAAACAAATAAGAAAATCATGTTTTGAAAACAAAGCATATATTTTAAAATAGAAAACAAATCTAGCTATAAGACAAGCTAATCTTTAGACCTACAAAATTTTAAACAAATTCCGTTGTTGTTCACCAATTCTCTTATGAAATGATACCTTGTATCGATGTATTTGGTTTTCTTGTGAAACACGTGATTCTTTGACAAATAAATGGTTGAATTGTTGTCAAAGAAAATGGTTGTTAGTTCTTTTTGGTTCTGTGATAGGTATTTTAACATTCTCTACATCCAAACAACTTGACATGCAACACCTATAGTTGCAACATACTCTGCTTCTGTTGACGATATAGTTACTATGGGTTGTTCCTTTGAATCCCTTGACACAACACCTGTACCAAAATGAAATGTGTACCCATATGTGCTTTTCCTTTCATCTGTGTTGCTTCCATTGTCATTGTCAATGTATCCAATGAGTTTAAATTTTTCTAAGGTTGAATACATTATGCCAAGATCCTTTGTTCCATTTACATACCTCGGAATTCTTTTTCCTTCTTGCAAATTAGAGTCTTTTTGTAACTCCATGAACATTGAGATCGGACTTACTCCATACATGATGTATGGTCTTGTTGCTGTTAAATACATAATTCTTCCAACAAGCCTTTTAAACAACGTAGGATCTATAGTCGATCCAACATCATCCTTGCTCAATTTTAAACCTGCTATTACTAGTGTTGGGGATTCCTTGCAATTAGACATATTGAATCTTTTTAAAACTGTACTTGCATACTTTGAATGTGATACAAAAATAACAATTTCATACTGCTAGAATTCAATGCCCAGATAAAATTTCATAAGCCCTAAATCAGTCATTTCAAATTCACTTTCCATGACTGTTCTAAATTCGATTATGCCAAAATCACCAGTAAATATTAAATCATCTACATACAGGAAGACAATTAACATCTTACCTTGCTCATTCACTTTGGTGTACATTGTTGGCTCACTTTCACTTTTTTGAAATCCACTCTCGGAGAGATAGGAATCAATGTGACTGTACCAAGCTATCGGAGCTTGCTTCAAACCATATAGTTCCTTTTTAGACTGTACACTTTGTTCTCTTGTCCTGGAACTTCATAGCGTTGGGGTTATTCCACATATACTTTTTCATTTAGATAGTCATTCAAAAATGTTGATTTAACATCCATTTCATAAACATGCCATTTTTTTGTGCAACAATGGACAAAACAATTCTGATTATATCTATGGGTACAACTAGTGCAAAGGTTTCATTGAAATCTATGTCGGGTTGTTGTGTGAACCATCTTGCTACCATTCTTTCATTGTGCTTCTGCACATTCCCATCAGCATCTTTCTTGGTTTTGTAAACCAAAGGGTACAGTTTGTTAAGAATTATAATCTTAATGGTAAACTAAGGTATATAGTGCATTAATTAGTTAGTTAGTTAAGTAGTTGATTTGGTCACTTTACCTAGAATTAGTGACCCATGGTATTCTCTGGCCCATGGTAATGACCCGTGGTTTTGCTGTTATGTAGTCTTATCATTTGGTTAATATTGAGAATGCATTTCATTGCTCAGGAATCAATATGCCCACTTGTCTGTTCTATCATCTTTTGCTTCCTTTCTTTAATCCTTAACATGGCATTCTTTTTGTTTTTGGGTAAGAATTTTCACAAAGTTGAAAGCACACATGGATCAGATTGGAGAAGATTCTTAAATATGGAGCTACCATAAGGGATTGAAGGAGTGAGAGATATGTTAACTCCAGTAGGACTATGAAAGTCGTTTGATGGATATAATTATGATCTATGGGCTATGAAAGTAAGAAGTTTGTTAAGGTCACAGGATTTGTAGCATTTCTTAGATGAATAGGATCCCATTGATTCAGAAGCATTTAAGGCTTTGACTGAGTTCCAGAAAGAAAGAAGGAAAATTGTTTCCTTAAGTCTCATATAAGATAGTATAAATTATTCCATTTTTCATTACATTGCAGGAGTTGATGCTCCAAAAATAGCATGGGATATACTAAAAGAAGTATTTAGTGAGGAACCGTTTGTAGAATAAGGTGACTTTGCAAGTCACGCAAATCATTAGGAATCGTATAATGAAGTGGAAGATAGTCAAGATGACTTTTTTTATGAGGTATCCAGTGACCATGTGAGCCCAACAAAGATTGTTGATCCAGTTTTGTTTGTTGATGACAATAAACCTGTCAATGTTGAAGAACTGAGTGATGTGAGTGATAGTCTCTCAAAGAAAGTGATAGTTGATAGTAACGTAGAAGATGCAAAATTTTATGAGAATGATGAAGTAGCTACCATTGAAACAACAAAAAAATAATATGAGGAACCAAAAGATGTGAACTCTCCAATAAGAGCTTAAATATACTCATATTTGTTCTGACAAAATTTTAATGTGTGTAGATAAAGAAGACAATAAGCAAAACCATGTTGAAACATCAAAAAAGAAACTTGCACTATGTATCAGAAGCTACATAAGACACTGAAGAACACCTACTTAGCATCAAGTTCCATAAGGAAAAGAATAAGAAGTCCAAGTACACATCAAGGAAGAAAGTAAAGTTGAAGTTTTTTGAATGAAATGTAAGCCTAGCTGAGACATAGACCAACATACATCATTTTTCATTGGTAATGATGAGTATATTGTTCTAATTGAGATTAAGGGGGTGTGTTAAGAAAATATCAACGGTCCACTATGGTCAATAGTGCATTAATTAGTTAGTTAGTTGAGTAGTTCAATTGGTCACCTTACCTAGAATTAGCGACTCATGGTATTCCCTGACCCATGGTATTGACCCATGCTTTTGTTGTTATGTAGTCCTATACATACATTTGGTTAATATTGAGAAGGAATTTCACTACCCATGCAATCAATATTCCCACTTGTGCATTCCATCATCTTTTGCTTCTTTTCTTTAATCTTTAACACTAATTTTTATAAAAACAAGCAGGGTTGCTAAAGGCAACAAGTCTTAAGGATTTAATTATTTTGCAATAGTTGATGTGCAATAGTTGATGTGAAGATCATAAATTTTTTGAAAATGAATAGATGCAAGAGCGGTGATGTTGTTGGTTAAGGAACGGTGTATTTTGAATTGTGAATGATAGATCAAATATGCTATGAAGGGGATGCCAACAACTAGCCGAGAAAGGACATCTTATATTAGTATGAGTTCATGCGGGCATGGTAGTTACTATAGTTGGAAACTTATTGCGCTCTTCCTAAATTTGGGTAGGCCAACTAATCTATCAAAGGGATAGGAAGCTAACCGATAGGCTAGGTTTATGAGTAGGAAATAATAGCTAGATATATAGGCCGTCCATCCATTCATATGTTTAGTCTAGCTTTATGTAAAAAACTACTATTATCAGTAGTATATCCATAATTACTAGTGATTTACCCTATATAAATTTTATAGTAGATAGATGGAAATTAGACTGTAATAGGTCATTATTATGTTTCAATATCATTGAGGTAACCCATCCAAAATGAAATAAAAAATGTCGGAGAACATACAAGGGGGAGGGAGATTTTGTTTCCCATAGCATCATCATTGAAAGAAGAGTTGTTCAATAAGGCATAGCAGTTAGGTGCTTATCCACCTAACCAACAACCGCCCAACTAGTTCGGAAAGAAGGTTCTAAAAACACCACTAGGAGTGCTTATTTATAGAAGACCCTCAACTAAGAAAAGACAAATGTAAAACAATTAATTGATCTTTCAGACATGTACTAGAAGGAATCGATTAAAGTTACTTTTGACCTTGTGAATCCTTTGGTCAATGGTAAGTACGATGTATCCTTCAGGAATGTATCAATCTCAGTCATTGGTATTAGAATTATCAGTTGCTAATCATCCCAAATAAATATTATTTACATTGTCTTGGAAGATACTAGAAGTGGGGTTCTTATAGCGTCATTGATTTTCTGAAAATTATCATCATGTGCCAATATTTGTGCAATATAGTTCCTTTAGGAAAGGAAATAGACCAGATATTTAAGACTAGCTTAGAATAGGAGTTGTAACCCCAAATTCCCAAGGAAACAACTTCATGGTTCCAAAGGGGTAAGAAACCAATGTTGGTCATGTTAATCTCTTGCATGTTGGAAATGTAAGTTGCTTTGCATCTTCGACACATGATTTTTCTTAAAAAACTTCCCTCCCTATCTAATGCATGCACATTACATCAGGATACCATGTATGACCCATCTCTCTGACACATACCGAACCCTCTAATGCAGGGCATCCTTCAAGCATCAAATAAATCGGTTTATCAATCAATGGCATACATGTGCATCATGATGATCTTAGCGTGGTGAAATTGATCTTTAATAGATACCATGACTAGGGAATCTGAAACTAGAGGTCAAATCAATAGATTGAATAAGACTGACTAAGTACTTAGTAAAGGATTACAAAAAAGGGAAATGTCAATAAACTGCTAGTTATCCCTCATGTTTTCCAAAGCAAAGGCTTTATGTTGCAAAGAGTCTACAATAATATTAACATCTGGGATTCAATTAATCTTCTTGATGAACCTAGACATTTGGGATTTCTGGATCAATTTAATGAGAAACATGACTAGAGTGGGAAAGGCGACTGCATTTCATAGAGAGGGGGGGGATCGTAATTGAATTCAATTTGTTTATTAAAATTGTAATTTACAAAGTGTGTAAGGAATAAATGCATGCAAAATTTGCTTTTTTTAAGCAATGCCTCCATCTTTAAGTGTACATGCAAATATCAACATCATTTCCACTATCCATATGTGTAAATCCTTTTTGTAGGTATGAAAGGACTTGGAATGTCTTTTCATACATTTTATTTTTTTTATGTTTTCATGCGTATATCGTGTTTCATATTTTGGTAGAGTTTGGAGCTGTAACAATGTGTTTTTGAGATATTCAAGAATCAAGTGTTGTTAAGTCCTCAAAGCATATGTGTAGGATCTAGTGGTGATCAGTTGGGTCTATTGAGGAAACAGTAGTACTAAAAGGACATTTATAGCAAACTGGAAAAAATGGTAACGCATGATTTTTAATATATTTTATTTCAATATATAAACATGATATCAGTTTTACCTTGGGTAGCAGGAAATTCTCTGAATTAAAGAAAAAGGCACCTTGGGTAGCAAGAAATTCTCTGAATTAAAGCAAAAGGCACCTTGTTGAACCTAAACTCACCCTCATCAGTAATACCTATAGACTCTGCTATTAATTATCTAGTCAATTCAATTTGTAGGGTATTAAATGAGACTATGTCTTTCTGCAATCCTTGAGCAAATCCATATGAAACCTCTGTATGATGACCATCAATTTTCTCAAAATATTAAAACCAGCTAGCTTCTTGAAATAATTTTGCACATTCAGGGAAGGTTTTAGCCCATGTCATGTCTGAAGGCTTAGCCCTATTTGTCTACACACTTTTATTCATTCTCTGTATTGAACCTTGACTGTTTCTCCTTCAGAAAATACCTCAAACTGTTTTGAAAGTATGTTACTTTCACAGTAAACTAGAAGTTGAGAAAATTTAGAACCCTATATATGAATTTTCCTTAAAAAACTAATAAGTATTTCAGAATAATTCAACTGACAGAATAGATTAATAATTGAGCAAAAAATCGGGTTCCTAAACTTGATGCACTTATTAATCAACACCCATCACTACTCTTCTGTCAATCAAAACCTGAATTCATGGATGATGTCAATAATATGTTTCATACCTGTCATAATAATGGATTCAATTGCTAAAAATATGCTATCTTGTCTTCCCAGATGTCCACTAACTTTCGTAGCTCTGTCTTCAGTTGTCACGACTGCACCAATCAATTACTCTGCAAACCCTAAACCTATAACCTTCTTCATCATAATCTCTTCCAACCACGGACTACCAAGTATCAATATGGTATCTATAAGCTTTCATACACTCAATAAATTCATAACCAACATCGAATTACTCCCTTCATGCACCATCATTGTTATTTAAAGGATCTCCATTTTCCAAAATCTGGACAGCTACAACTTGCCTAAATCATCCTTGTCTTAACTTGAACACTTGTCAAAATGATTAGTAATGCTTATACATGTATCATTCTCCTTTTATAGATGTGAAAACTCCAATCATTTTCAATTTTGAATACTCACGAGCAAACTTTCAATTTTTTAAAGGCCACGACTTTCTTGTAGCGCTCTAGTTCATGATTTCTACCTTTGTGCTACAGGAATCTCTGATTAATGTTTTTTGAAAAAAAAGGCTTAAATACAAAGGGTTAAATTATATAATCAAACTTTGATTAAACCTTATGATATCTCTTTCCAACCTTTCAAAAATATACACACCTAATAAGCCCATTAAAACTATAAAAACAACTGAATAAAGTCAATTTAAAAGGAATATCATGAAACCAAAAATAAAAATATGCTCACTATTATAATACGTCAAAAACCAAGCTCAAAATATTAAAAGAAATAAGAAAATCATGTTTTGAAAACAAAGCATATAGTCTAAAATAGAAAACATATCTAGCTATAAGACAAGCTAATCTTCATACCTACAAAATTTTAAACAAATTTCGTTGTTGTTCACCAATTCTCTTACGAAATGATACCTTGTATCGATGTATTTGGTTTCCTTGTGAAACACATGATTCTTTGACAAAGAAATGGTTGAATTGTTGTCATAGAAAATGGTTGTTGGTTCTTGCTGTTTCTGTGATAGGTATTTTAACATTCTCTGCATCTAAACAACTTGACATGCAACACCTATAGCTACAACATACTTTGCTTCTATTGAAGATAGAGTTACTATGGGTTGTTCATTCGAATACCATGAAACAACACCTGTATCAAAATGAAATGTGTACCCATATGTGATTTTCCTTTCATATGTGTTGCGCCCATTGTCATTGCCATTGTATCCAATGAGTTTAAATTTTTCTAAGGTTGAATACATTATGCCAAGATCCTTTGTTCCATTTACATACCTCAAAATTCTTTTGCCTTCTTGCAAATTAGAGTCTTTTGGTAACTCCATGAATATTGAGATTGGACTTACTCCGTACATGCTGTATGGTCTTGTTATTGTTAAATACATAAGGCTTCCAACAAAACTTTTAAACAACGTAGGATCGATAGTTGATCCAACATCATCCTTGCTCAATTTTAAACCTGTTATTACTAGTGTTGGGGATTCCTTGCAATTAGACATATTGAATCTTTTTAAAACTGTATTTGCATACTTTGACTATGATACAAAAATAACAGTTTCAGACTGCTAGACTTCAATGCCCAGATAAAATTTCATAAGCCCCAAATCAATCATTTCAAATTCACTTTCCATGACTGTTCTAAATTCGGTTATGCCAAAATCACTAGTAAATATTAAATCATCTACATACAGGAAGACAATTAACATGTTACCTTTCTCATTCACTTTGGTGTACATTGTTGGCTCACTTTCACTTTTGTGAAATCCACTCTCGGAGAGATAGGAATCAATGTGACTGTACCAAGCTCTCAGAGCTTGCTTCAAACCATATAGTTCCTTTTTAGCCTGTACACTTTGTTCTCCTGTCATGGAACTTCATAGCCTTGTGGTTATTCCACATATACTTTTTCATTCAGATAGTCATTCAAAAATGTTGATTTAACATCCATTTCATAAACATGCCATTTTTTTTGTACAGCAATGGACAAAACAATTATGATTGTATCTATGGGTACAACTGGTGCAAAGGTTTCATTGAAATCTATGTCGGGCTTTTGTGTGAACCATCTTGCTACCATTCTTTCATTGTGCTTTTGCACATTCCCATCAGCATCTTTCTTGGTTTTGTAAACCAAAGGGTATGCTTTGTTAAGAATTATAATCTTAATGGTAAACTATAGTATATAGTGCATTAATTAGTTAGTTAGCTAAGTAGTTGATTTGGTCACTTTACCTAGAATTAGTGACCCATGGTATTCTTTGGCCCATGGTAATGACCCATGGTTTTGCTGTTATCTAGTCTTATCATTTGGTTAATATTGAGAATGCATTTCATTGCTCAGGAATCAATATGCCCACTTGTCTGTTCTATCATCTTTTGCTTCTTTTCTTTAATCCTTAATATGGCATTCTTTTTGTTTTTGGGTAAGAATTTTCACAAAGTTGAAAGCACACATAGATCAGATTGGAGAAGATTCTTGAATATGGAGCTACCATAAGAGATTGAAGGAGTGAGAGATCTGTTAACTCCAGTAGGACTATGAAAGTCATTTGATGGATATAATTATGATCTATGGGCTATGAAAGTAAGAAGTTTGTTAAGGTCACAAGATTTGTAGCATTTCTTAGATGAATAGGATCCTATTGATTCAGAAGCATTTAAGGCTTTGAATAAGTTCCAGAAAGAAAGAAGGAAATCCCATTGATTCATAAGCATTTAAGGCTTTGATTGATTGAGAAGCATTTAAGGCTTTGACTGAGTTCCATAAACAACTTCCCTCCCTATCTAATGCACGCACATTACATCGGGATACCATGTATGACCCATCTCTCTGACATATACCCAACCCTCTAATGCAGGGCATCCTTCAAGCATCAAAGAAATTGGTTTATCAATCAATGGCATATATGTGCATCATGATGATCTTGGCATGGTGAAATTGATCTTCAATAGATACTCTGACTAGGGAATCTGAAACTAGAGGTGATTATGTTACTTATATTTTGTAATTGTATCAAATCGACAGATTGGCTAAGACTGACTAAGTACTTAGTAAAGGATTACAAAAAAGGGAAATGTCAATAAACTGCCAGTTATCCCCCATCTTTTCCAAAGCAAAGGATTTATGTTGCAACGAGGCTACAATAATATTAACATCTGGGATTCAATTAATCTTCTTGATGAACCTAGACTTTTGGGATTTTTGGATCAATTTAATGAGAAACATGACTAGAGTGGGAAAGGTGACTGCATTGCAGAGAGAGGGGGAGGATCGTAATTGAAGTCAATTTAAAATTGTAATTTACAAAGTGTGTAAGGAATAAATGCATGCAAAATTTGATTTTTTAAGCAATGCCTCCATCTCTAAGTGTACATGCAAATATCAACATCATTTCCACTATCCATATGTGTAAATCCTTTTTGTAGGTATGCATTTTATTTTTGTTGTTTTCATACGTATATCGTGTTTCATATTTTGGTAGAGTTTGGAGTTGTAACAATGTGTTTTTGAGATATTCAAAAATCAAGTGTTGTTAAGTCCTCAAAGCATATGTGTAGGATCTAGTGGTGATCAGTTGGGCCTATTGAGGAAACAGTAGTACTAAAAGGACATTTATAGCAAACTAGAAAAAATGGTAACGAATGATTGTCAATATATTTTATTTCAATATATAAACATGATATCAGTTTTAAGTGGTCACCAGTTTAAGTGGCAGAATAGAATCTAGAACACACAACATAAGCTTTCCATATACCTTGATGGATGTCTGCACTTTCTTACTAGACAATGTACTTCCTATCTGGTAGGGTGTAAATGCCATCTTCCATCTCAATCCAAGTGGTTTTTAGAGCAATTTCTTCAGATCACATTCTCTCATCTTGTGGAGAAAGTGGGGACACTTTCTAAGCTCGCCAACGTAACACCTAGAACCAACAACTTAACCAATAATGAATAAAAATCCAGACACCCCAGAGGACTATTCTCCAAAGGCTCATTCGCTCACCCACAGTGAATGACAGGAAAGGAGCCTGATATATAACTCACCCTAAAGGGTTATCAGAGCAGAATATGGCGGTGCAGCAAAAACTATGCAATTCTCCATTGAATAAAATATGTAGTGCAGCGGTAGCATCTTCATCTTGTCCTACTTAACTAAACATTTTGTTTATGCATTTTCCTGTGCCTGACTTGGTTCTTGCTTTCGGCTCTTCCATAGGATCTCACTCATTGAAACCATGTCATAGTGCCTTCATTGATGGGATATTAAAGAATACCGCTAATTTCACTAGATAATGATAATTACCTACAAAAATTATTTTGTTGAGCCCCCTCCCAATACATATTTCCCATTAGAAAACCCCTATTTTTACGACATGTTCCCTAATGTTACTAGAAATCCCTTTTTATACCCACAAATACCTATAAACCCCCATACCCTATTCTCTTCCCCCCAATACCTACAATATATTGACCTTAGTTTTGAAAATTAAAACCCCCCTTTATGAATGAGTGTGAGAAGATATTGCTCAACAACATGAATCCCGCATGGGCTCTGCCTTGTTCACCCATTTCGTTAATGTATCCTCTTAGCTTCACCCATTTCATTTTATGACTATTTGGATGGAGCAAGATGTATGGAAGACCAATCAAACACTGTAGCCAAGGATTCTACCCATTCATTGCTCGATGCTCCATGCAGACGCCATTTTATTAGTTCCTCAAGTGGTGGAGGAGGAGAAGGGGTATTGTTTCTTTTTTTGTGTATGGATATTATCATCATCTTCGCTCTTGCTTAGGTGGTGAAGCAAAGGATGAAGAAACCATGAGAGGATCATTGAATTCTAGTTCCTCATGAACAGAGACAAGAATGTGTACAATGGGATATCTTTGAGGACTAGTACAGAACCCGATGAGCTTGCAAGGATACCAAGGAAGTCTAGCTTGACAAATTCCAGGAAGAAAAATCCACGCAGGAGGTGAGGTGTCAATTACTCTGGTAGTAGTTGAAGCCAAACGCAAACGTGTCATAAGGTTATCTAGAGAAAATGGCATAGAATTATGTGATTGATAGTTGTAGCCAAACATGTAACATTCAAAAATATAACATTTAATGTTGATACGTAATGCTAACCTCAAGTTAGCATTAATTCACTAGGTCGCTTTTTCCAGAAAAAAAATCGGTGTTCCTTGATATTCATAATGAATCAAAGGTAACTCGTTACATCACAAGATATGGATATCTTCAGGACTGAGTCAAGGACTATCTTCATAAACTAATTAAAAGAAGATACAGGGATCCCATCCATCACCAAACCAAAATAACAAGAGTACTGTCCAAAGAGTCTATAAAAAAACAATGATAATCCAAAAATCTTATCCAAGAAGGCGCTCGAAGAAGAAAGATGAAATTCAAGCACTCATTAGAGACTGAGTAACACATATATTATGTAGATAAAGATTCTAATAGAGATTTATAGAAAAACTTAAAGTCTAGTCCACTCCATAGATTCATACAAGAAGCACATAAGTATGTGATTTCATTATAAGATATTTAATAACTTGAGTGTCTAATCACTTCGATTTAGAAACATTTCATTTTTAGGATGAATGTTTCTCTATAATATGTGTAGTTGCATTGTTTTGGTCAAAATTTACGCTCATATCAATCAATGATAAACACTGTAGATATGGAAGACTCGCGTGAAACTCAGTATGTTCTCACGTTCTCAATCCCTTACAACTAAGCTCATGTAGAATCCAACTCTTTCCAATTATACCCATTCCCCGTAATGCATACATTGTAATGGTTGAGCTGATAGTATAAGCTTCAATGCTCTCCAAAATCATTGGAAATTTTAATAGTTCTAAAACTTCTCAAATTCGCTGATTTGTATTCATTAGATGTAAGACTACTTTCTTCAAACTCATTATAGCATATCCACTCTAACAAGAGCATCCAGTGAAGGGTTATATAAATGAGAGCATGAGTTGGCTCTATGGTTCACTTCGAAATAATATGTTCAACCAAACCAAAAAACATGACAACCATGCGTTCTCCACGAGTGATTTAGTCTGCCGGAGTAGCATAAATATACGTTAATGGACACCGGAATTACTCGCTCCATGGCGATTACGGATAAAGTATTGTTCAGCCTCACTAAGCATGCCCTGAAATTCACGCGTTTGGAGCGAACGATTCGGCCACCTCTACGTTCAAAACGACGCTTAATATTTATAAACATACACACAATAACTTGCTTTTTAAGAAACGCACTAGGTGCTCCAAAGATGCGAGTCTGACTTTGTAGAAAAGAAACACTAGTTGATTTAAAGATTTAGATGAAGTTGTAATATTGAAAATTACAGTCAACAAAGATAGCTGCATAGCAGAGAAAGAATTTTAGTGTTTGTTTTTTAGGTTAGAGAAATTAGTTTGTAGTGAGTGTTTGGTTTTAGGTTAGAGAAATAAGTTTCTATTTAATGATATAAGTTTGTGACTTGGACGAAATTGCTTAGTATTTTCCACAAATTAATTTAATTTAATGTTGGAGGTTGCTCAACATCAATTAAATATTCATTGATTCGGCATTCATTGAGCAGGCCCATAACGTAGTTCGCCATCTATTGAGCCTACATGCATTTTCATAGGATAAGCCCTAGAAATTTAGTATTCATTTAAAACAAATTGAGTAGTCATTTAAAAAAGACAGTTATTCGAAATCCACTCAAAATGAAAAAGGGCCTCAACATTCTCAAATTCTAAATGAAAAAAGGCCTCACCATTCTCAAATTCTAAATGAACCAATGTAATAGAACATGGTAAATATATAAGCATGTGAGGTTGTACGTTATATTTTTATGACTCTTTCTCACTTTGCCATTTTTAAGATTTTATATTGCTCCCCAACCTCTTCAAACATCGATAGTGGGACTAAGATCGAAAATGCTCTACATTCAGATTTGCTTATGATGAAAATCATATTCCTAATACGAATGCATCTTATACCTTTTTAATTGAACATGGAATAAGAAAAATAATAATTGATTCTTATAAATCTTATTGTTGTGAATCTAGATTCTATTTGAAATAAATTTCTAATATGAAGTTGTCATTATTTTTAAGAAAATTATGTTCCTAATGCATCTTTTTTCATTTTAATTGAATATTTAAACAAGGTCAAATGATTGTTCATGGTTGGATATTTTATGGCTGTGAATCTATTTGAAATAAATTTCTAATATAAGATTCTTAATGTTTTAAAGATTTTTAAGGGCGTGTGCACGAAGATGGTTCCACTTTTTAGTGCCATTATATAAATCCAAAACGCAAGTCCAAAAACGAAATCTATAACAAGGCACTCGCACGAAGTTGGTTCCACCTTTTAGTGCCACTTTAGAAATTAAAAACGCACTTCCGAAATGTAAATCCATAACCCATATGCATTTATTGATGATAGGTTCGATTTTACCCGAACCCACAGACGAGGCTAAGGTTAGTTAGCCGAAATCGCATATGTGATATATCACATCTGTGTTTTCAAAGACTTACAAATCACATATGCGATATATCGCATATGCGGTATGTGAAACAAAAAATAAAAAATAAAACAGAGGTCGTGGGCCTCAATTTGTTATTTGCACAGTGAGGTGATATCGAGACAATGAAAAACCTCACTTGTGAAATACCGCACCAGCGTTTTGCGTTAGAGCCTTTGGACGTGGCTTTGGAGGTGGCTGTGGAGGTGGATTGGCTCCAATGGAAGGTAAGTACTCATATCATCAACATCTGTATTCAATATTTGTTTGTTTTTGTTAATTTCATAGTTTTTATGTTTGTTAAAACGAATTTAATAAAAAAAATTGAATTAAATCAAAGAATGATATATTAAAACAATTTGTAATTTGTTGTTTTAATCTTAACAGATAATAGGAATGTTCAAGATACTGTGCAAAATGAACCAAACCCAAACACAAACCTAAACATAGACACAAACCCAAACATGGAGGGGGAACAAGACCATAATTCACAGATTCTGGCTCATTTGGGTGCATTGAGGTGCCTTAGCTCATCTTTTAGAGGGGGGAGAGGCATTTGAGACAATCGTTAGCCGAGGCATTGGACACGATAGCAAACACAATTTTCAAATCCCAAGGAACTCTATATAACATTAGCTTGTACAGAGAATCCATGAGGCAATACTGTTCCGATGGTTTGAGCTATAAAGATATAAAAAATCTAAAGATAACCAAAGTCCAATTGTTTTCATTATTTAGGGACCCTAGCACCGGATTGGTTCCACCAACCAGTCGAGCACACATTTCCATAAATTGGTGTGTGGAACCAAATGTGAAATCCAATTAGATGGATCGTTGGTACATGGTCTTCGATGAAGACCCTCATGGGAATAGAGAAATCCCATTTTATTTCCTAAGGAAGTTGTATGGTGAATTTATATTGGGAAAGCATGTGAACTATTTCGATATTTTAGACTTCCAGGGTGTGGGTCATGGGATTCCCCAAGATAGGGAATCAGCTAGGACTGATCCTAATCATGTGCCATTCCCTCCATGCACACCAAAACCCCCGTAGGTATATCCTTTTGCACGCCCTGTGATTGATGATACATAGGAGGCTTTATTCGACTTGGCAGATACATTGCTGTCCAAGGAAATGTAGGCCAAGGGGTTGGCACTTCTGAGGCCGACCCATTACACACTAAGGATCCATCTACAGATCGCACTGGAGACACGAAGCATTCAGAGCGTCATGTTATTCCACACCCTTACACAACATGTGGAGTCATATGCTATGGTCCTGCTTCATAGTTTCGTGATGACAGATTACTTCGATTTGTAAGTAAAACTCATTATTTTCATATTATATTTTGTTTTATATCACAATATTCAATTGTTTCATAATTTATTTCTTTTTAATTATCTAACAAATTATGTGAAAAAATATGTAGCTTGTGTCCCATGACACCCCATAATCGCATAGTCGGCCAATTGAGGTTGATAACATTGATGCAGCGGTCAATGCTGCATATGGTTTTGGTTCTTCACCATTAGCTATAAGAACTTTACTTTCTATTTTGTCATCATTATTTACATATTTATAGTATATATTACAACATTCAATACATCCTAATCTGGATACAATATGTTTTATGTAGGGTGAGCAGGATGAGTTTGTGGTATCCCAACCAAGTCCCTCTTATGTAGAGGAAGATTCCCAGACGTAGTTATTATTTTAATTATGCTTTTAATAATTCAACATGTATGCTTTTAATTTTTATAATTTTTATAATTGTATCTTTATGTTTTGTTATGTAGCATAATATCTTGATGGATGACCCTCCTGTCCCCCCCTCCCGGGTACATGTATGTTTTGTTTTCTTTGAAAAAATCATTTTTTGTCCATGTTGTATATGTCTCGTTTTCTTTGTATTATTTGAAATTGACATATGTTACTTTATGTAGGGATATATTGAGCTAGTGGTGCTTGACGAGCACCAAATCTAGGTTGTTGGTGACCCACCTCTCACCCCCCCTCCCGCTTGGTACATGTATATTTTGCTTTCTTTGAAAACATCATTTTTCGTCCATGTAGTATATATGTCTTGTTTTATTTTTATTATCTAACATTGGCATATGCTACGTTATGCAGGATTCTAGTGAGGCACTGATGCTTTAAGAGCACCAAATGGGTGACCCACCTCTGACCCACCAGCAGGTACATTTCTGTATCGCTTTCTTTTAATTGTGCTTTTAATGATTGAACATGTACTTTATAATTTTTTTGAAATTGTCTAGTTGTATCTTTATCCTTTTGTATGTAGCAATGTGATTTTGATTATGTTGTCCAACAAGTGACCTTGTTCTCTAATGCATGTAGAAATCCTTTTATCTCATTGATAGTTTTTCGACCCACTGGTTACACACCTCCTCATGTCCCTCGAGTATATTTATATATTGCTTATCTTGCTTATATTTCTTTTTGAAGTATCTTTTTCCTTGTTTTCTCCATTGATATGCTGAGATTGACATATATATTATTTTATGTAGTTCGATAGTGAGCGAGTGGTTATTGAAGAGCACCTAATCAAGCTTGTCGTTCACCCACCTCTCCCCCCCCCAAGGTACATGTATGTCTCACTTTCTTTGAAAAAGTCATTATCCCTCCATGTAGCATAGTTTTATGTGTACATGCAAGTATGTTTTTCCTTAACCCATTGATATGCTAACATTGAAATATACATTATTTTATGCATCTTGATAGTGAGTGAGTGGTGCTTGAAGAGCACCCAATCGATGTTGTTGCTCACCCACTTCTTCCCCCAATGTACATGTATGTCTTGATTTCTTTGAAAAATTCATTGTCCCTCCATGTAGTATAGTTTTATTTGTACATGCAAGTATTTTTTTCATGCACCCATTGATTTGCTGACATTGACATATATATATTTTTTATGTTGCTTGATACTGAGCAAGTGGTGCTTGAAGAGCACCCAATCGAGGTCACTGCTAGTGACGCACCATGACCCACCATTACTTACTCATGTATAGTAAGTAAAAATGTTATATTGGTTTGGAATTTGAACAAATGTACACATAATTTTTATAGGTTGGTAAACTAACTTACAAATTTTGGTTTTTCTCCAGTCTGCACTAATGCAACTTGTCCCTCTTGTTCAGTGTTGGGGATCATCACTGAGCAACCAAAAGATAAAAATAGACTTCTCAGAAGACATTGACAGTGGAAGTGAAAGGGGGGATAAATAGAATAAATTTATAGGGGGGACACATACAAGTAACTTTTTGTTTGTATACACACAGATGTATAGTTTGATATACTATTTTGTATTATGGCCATATGGCATGCCAATTTTTGTAACATTATTTGTATGTACATATATAATATAAAGCAAGGTTCAAATGTATACATATATCATTGACTTGATTTTGGAACATGATATGTGTGGCTCACCTATGTGATATTATGATATGTGTGGTTCACCTGTGTGATAGTATGAATTTCCAATACTTAAAGGAATAATTTATGACTCATCCAACTAAAATCAACTAATGATTAAGTAATTCATGTGGGAGATAATCACTAGACACCCTAAGCATAACCATACCATACAACTACCTACTTTCAACTATCATCAACTATTTAATACTATGGCTATCCTCAACTTTCTAACATCATAACGATACGATACACTACCTAAATTCCATACACTAACATCATAACATCATACATGTGTTTCTACTTCTAAGTCATGCATGCATGTGAACTATACCATACCCTACCCTACAATACTAAGATACCATACCATATCATACCCTACAATACTAAGATACCATACCATATCATACCCTACAATACCCTATGATACTAACATCATACCATACTAACATACCATACCATACCATACCATAACATACCATAGTAACATACCATACCATACTAATATACCATACCACACCATACAATACCCTATGATACTAACATCATACCATACTAACATAACATACCATACTAATATACCATACCATACCCTAGAATATTAACATACAATAACATAACATCATACCATACTAGCATACCATACCATACTAGTATACCATACCATACATACCATACTAATATATCATACCATACTAATATACCATACCATACCATACTAACATACCATAACATAACATGTGCATGTGTTTCTAGTTGTTTTTCAATTTGTTCATATACATGTGTTTCTAGTTCCATCTCATAACTTCTCAACCCTAGTGATAACATGCAATTTGTAGTTCATGAAACCCTAGTTGGTTTTCAATTTGTTTATGTGCATGTGTTTCTACTTCCATCTCACAAATTATCAACTCTAGTGATAGCATGCAATTTGTAGTTCATGAAACCCTAGTTGGTTTTCAATTTGTACATGTACATGTGTTTCTACTTCCATCTCATAACTTGTAAAGAGGTAACTAAACCCTAGTTCCATATCATAACTTCTCAACCCTAGTGATATCATGCAATTTGTAGTTCATGAAACCCTAGTTGGTTTTCAATTTGTACATGTACATGTGTTTCTAGTTCCATCTCAAAAATTGTAAAGAGGTCACTAAACCCTAGTTCCATCTCATAACTTCTCAACCCTAGTGATAACATTCAATTTGTAGTTCATGAAACCCTAGTTGGTTTTCAATTTGTACATGTACATGCGTTTCTAGTTCCATCTCATAACTTGTAAAGACGTCACTAAACCCTAGTTCCATCTCATAACTTCTCAACCCTAGTGATAACATGCAATTTGTAGTTCATGAAACCCTAGTTGGTTTTTAATTTGTCCATGTACATGTGTTTCTAGTTCCATCTCATAACTTGTAAAGAGCTCACTAAACCCTAGTTACATATCATAACTTCTCAACCCTAGTTATAGCATGCAATTTGTAGTTCATGATACCCTAGTTTTGCATAGTTGACCCAACAATCCAAGATTTACATTGAAGGAAACTGAGCAAAACCCTAGTTTACAAAATCAATGCAAAATGGAGTCACTGGTCCTTAAAAAAACAAGGGAGAGGACAACCTAGAGGTAATTGAATGCCAGGAGACCAAAGGAGTCGATGGTTCTTCAATATGACCTTCAGTTTCTGAGTTATGTCGAGTTGAAAGTCGCATGAAAATGTCATTCAGGGACACTTGGTGACTTTAATTTTTGGAGAAAAAATCCAAATGGAGCAGCAAAATTGCATGTCGTTGGCTCGTACAAGTCTTTATGGGCAAGGCCGATATGGGAACCCTAACAACACAACCATGGTCGAGGATTTTCATGTGTTGACCCACCACTGAAATAGTTTCAAGAGTTGACCCAAAAATGTAATTAAATGTACATTAATATAAAAACATTAAAAAAAGTAAATTTCAACAACTCGAGACCATGTTGTTTTCTGATTTCTATTTGTTCATGTCTAAAGACACCATTTTGTTCTTAGCTCCTCCAATGTGCTATAGATGGTGTTTGTATCCTAGGCACATGAAAGGCTAAACATTAGTATTCTCATAAGAAAATAAAGAGAACCCAATGAAAATGTGCAAACATGATTTATAGATAACTCACCTGAGGTTGTACGATCGTGTTTATAGTGTCCAATATCCTATGAATAATATTATGTCTATGAATGGTATCCATCAATCATAGGTTTATTACATTGGGAATAAAACAAGGCTAAATAATTGAAATTGTGCTTCATCATGCACTTCAAGGGTTAAATAATGCACCTGAAAATGCACTTAGACGAGTAGGCCATTTGGATCATCTCTGCTTATGATGGTTTCCATCAATATTTTGTTCTCTATATGAGGTAGCAAGTATCATACATGTGACCTGTTTTTGTGACTAAGTGTGCATGGCTTGATGTTTATAACAACTACTAGATTGGTGAAGTGGTATATAATAGCTCCTGGTCTATAATCTTGATATACATACCCACACTTCCTTTTCTATTTTGCTACAAGTGCAAAGTACTCCCCTTTTATAACCATCGAGCCAATTGGAAATTCAATATTTTCATCATCTGTAGCAGGTTCGAGAATGGTTTGTTTCCCCTCTAAGCAGCATACCAACCAATAGTCAAAACCCCATTCATTATATTTTGGAGCAACCACTGCATATATCTGACCTGTGAAAGGAAATAGGTCGAGTTAACAATGCATTTTTTAAATAAGGTCTTTCATTTCTAATTTCTAAATAAATTAAATTCTACCTAGGTCGACTTAACAATACATAAATTAAATTTCTAATTTAGGTACTGCTATATTATTTTTTTGTACCTTCATGTATGAGATCTGATATGTGAACATAATCTGTAGAAATATGTGTCTGATCATATTCCAAATGGTCTATTTCAATAACTGCCTTGAAATTGGTGCAAAGTGTTACTCGATCCCATGTATCAACTGTATCTGGATACTCACAATCATCCCATTCATCGATGCTATAGGAACTACAAAAACAAGCCTTCAATCTTGTCCAAATTTCTAGGGCCGAGTTGTCTGATCTTCTAATTTAATGAAACTGTCGAGTTCCATGCACTGTGTTCAACCGATGTGTTTGGGATTGGTCCACATATGTCACCTCCCAAAATATTCTCTGCACTAGTTGTTTCCTTGTTTCCTATTCTCCCATCACAGATGCACACCATTTCACTATAGATGCAGTGTCTCGAAGGAGAGCACCCGTAAACTTCATCTCTTCCCTTCGAAGAGTAGTTTTAATGCATGCACCAGCACCATCGTGCTCTCCTTTACCAAGACCAGTTTCAAAGTAGTTCCATATATGTCGCACCTTGTGTTTTATGTGCAACAAACATGACCATTCAAATACACGTGCATTCTTGAACTATCCAACACAACCATCTCACCAAATGAAATGACAATAAAATGGTATATCCATAGCTATCACATGATCATAGAATAATTTAAAGAATTGCTGCACGTAATGGATGTCATGGGTCGGGTCGTAACTTATGTAGAAGTGACTTTCTTTTACTATCGCATGTTTCTCTTCATTGCTATCTGTCCCATGTCGATACGTGATATGCACCATTATTCTCAACTAATATGAGTGATAGTATTGACTTTGTATTTCATTTTTTGGTTGTAGGGTGTAATTTTCCGTGAAGTCGAGCACTGATAGTATTGTTCCGAGATGGAATGTGTCCCGACATATTCTGAATTGCTCATCTTACCACCGTGCCATATCAACATGTTGAATGTATTGTTGGATATTTCCATGAAACTCTGAAATAAAATCACATACTTGCACCTGGTGTAAAAAAGTAAATGTTATAAAACAACATAAAAAGATGTACATGAATATTAATATGTCAATATTCAACAATTTACCTGTGAATTCGTTAATTTAATATTCCTGCTTTCTTTCCCATCATGTAGCTGATAAGTCTCTTACTAATTGTTCTGCTTCTCGACAATTGCATTCCAGAATTCTTGATCTTCACTCTCATGGATGCAATCAGACCATAATTATATCCCACCATAGTTGTGGAAATAACCCTCTACACATTGTTTTAAGTAATGTGTCTTCCCATCTTTCCTCGAACACATTATGCTATGGATGAAATCTCTGGATGACATTGGTGAAACTGTACTTGATAATTCCTGCACATGGAGATGATGCAAAAAATGACATATATGTGCAAATGTATGATAATATAGATCAAAATATATGTGGTATCTACACCAACAAGTGTTTCTGATGTTATTGATTCTAACATACCAAGGCTTGCATTTTTCAAAATATTTTTTCTCGAGGCTTAGATCTACGTGGGAAACTTTAAACATCTTGAACAATTGAGTTTGTGTCATGTCAAGATAATGTTAAACATGAGGTTCATTGTTTCTAGAACCCATACATATTTTTAACACATCCTTTGTGTGAGAAGAAGGCCTAGTGTTATCATGCCAAAACGTGTGCACTAGGCCCTTCATTGCTTCAACTAATTTCATGTGTTTGCGGGGAAACCTATCGCTAAATCCCCATAATGTTTCCATTTGTCCCTCTACATCAAGGTTGTCTCTTCTTACTGAATATTGTTTAAGTGTGTTTGGATGTAAAGGAACAATTTGTGATGTGGATTTAAGTAAACGACATTGTCTTGTGGATCTACATACAATTGATTCATCCAATACATAGCGAGCCACATTACAGTCCTATGAATGATTTTTTCTACCAATTGATGTGAATGTAGCAGCAAGAGATATAACAATGTGATTACTTTATTCAATATTCTTCAATGTTCTTATTCCTAAATTTTCTCTAACACTTTCCATATTTCTAGATTTAAGCAAAGCTAAAAAAATTTGCATTTACCAGGTTCGTATTTTCTATCAAAATATTCCTTCATTATTTGAGAACAATGATGAAGTATAGTGCTTTTAGCCACCTTACCTTCCATGGAATCCAATTCTCTCTCATCCACTTGTATGCGTTTAGGATTTATCTTTTGTTTTGATGCAAGATTTGTTGTCTTTTGAAATAATGGAGTGGCGTTTACATCCACTACAAGCTGAAAAATTCGATTAGGAGATTGAAAAACCTAGCATGGTTTTTGCGGAGTCGCATTCGCATAGAAAGGAACATAATTATTGAACTCTTCACAATATTGTCCGCTTAATAATGGATCAAGAATATCATCTCCCATATAACCATCTTGCTTTAATGTTGCATTGTCTTTCTCAGGCTCTATGTTAGGTATCTGTTGAGTGGGAATGGGAAGTAATTGTTCATCTAATGAATGTTGACAATTTCTTGAATTTTCCGTCTTCTTTTCCTTTTTATTTTCAGCTTCTTCCAGTGTAAGAACATTCCTCGCTGATTTTCGACTTCTATTACGTACATTACCCATGAAATCCACCTAAACTTGTACAAAACCTATGGATTTATGTAAGAAATGATTAAATTACAGGTTGAATAGTTCTCTGTGCATGGGTTTAGAAGAATTACATCTTTTTCTATAGTAAACCCGGCCCACGACCCGCAACCCAATCATTTTATCAAACAAATATTGCATATGTGATATAATGCATGTCCGTTTTATCGCATATGCGATATGAATACAGTTCTTTTTACTTAACGACCAATTTCTATTACATGATCGATGAATCACATATGCGATATATCACATATGTGATTTAGTGCATATCAAATATTTACATTTGATAACCTTATAATGGAACCCATACCCATGGTTAAGACCTCCAAACCTATCCTTCGACCATGGTAGTGTATTCAGAACTATCTCTTGTCTAGATATATTCATAATGGTTCCTATATGAACATGGTCAATGCCTCCCGAAGAATATTCAATGCATAAAATAGTCTCATGGCAAATATATCCCATATTAAGGCTAAAAATCCTATTTAAAGGGCATGTGTAGTGGTTTAAGACTTTTTTATGTTACACCATTATCCCATTACCATGGTTAATACCTTGAGACCCATCCTTACTACATAAAACCTCATAATGAAACCCATATCCCACTAAAGGCCAAATATTCCATCTATAAGGCATGTGTGTTGATTTAGGGACTTATTGTATTCTCTTCCATGACTATAGTCAATGTCTAGAGACCCATCCCTTCCATCCAAAACCCTATAATGGCACCATTATCCCATTATAATACCATTTAGACTCCCAATATTCCATCCACATAGTCTATGGGGTGGGTCATGGCCCAAAATTACATTGGTTAAGTGATGGGAGGGAGTGAAAGGAGGGAGACAAAGGTGTAGAGGGAATCATGGGAGGGAGGGATGGGTAGGGGAAATATATGGGGGAATTAAGGGAGGAGAAATATAAGGGGAAGGGAGGGATGGGTAGGGGAGAGATATGAGGGGGGACTAGAGGGAGGGCAAATATTAAGGGAAGGGATTGGTGGGAGGGAGGGCCCTAGGGTCTTAGCCATTGTCAAGCGATGAAACCTCTACTTTAGGCCCTAAATGATGCTTCTAGGCATCTAGGACCACCAATAACACCTTAAACTACCATATGTTACCTCTTAAGGCCATTATTAGCTTTTTGTGTGGGCATTGACACCATTAGGTTGTTTTGATCACTAAGGATGGGTCTAGAGACCTTTGACATGGTTGAACGATCAAGAAACCCAAGTCGTAGACACTAAAGGAAGCTTCTAGGGATCCACAAGAAATAATAATGTATCAAGCCACCACACATGACCTCTTTAGGGGGTCGTTAGCATTAGATTAGGGATATGCATGACAATGGGAGGAAACCCAAGCCTAGGAACCTAAATGAATCCCTTAGTCATTGAAGGTCAATAAGGACACTTCAAACTACCATGAAGGACCTATTGATGGTATCCCTACAAAAAAAAATGGGGATAATCATGCCATCGAGAGGCTTTAAATAGTAGACATGGTTCTCAAGGCCTTACACATGGTTGACGAAGTAAATCCAAGCCTTAGTCCATAAAGGAATATTATATCCATCCAAGGCCTAAAATGATACCTCAAATCACCTCACATGACTTAGAAGCACTAGGTATGGGTCATGTGGCCTTTGACATTGTTGGGGAAGTAAAAATTGGGATTAGACTCTAAAATATGCTTCTAGGAATCTATGACCATGAATAATACCTCAAATGACCGGCCATGTCCTCTTGAAGTTACCCTTTCCTTTGAGTGGTGACATGGATGTCGTTAGAATGTCTTCGATAGTAGATATGAATCCATGGGTCTTGGACATTGTTAAGTTAGGCAACCTAGGCCTTGTACCATAAAGAAAACTTCTTAGAATATAGTTTTAATAATGAAATTAGATCCACCATATATGACCTCATGATCTAGATACGAGCTTCGAGCCTTAGAGAAAGGTTAGGTAATAAAACTCAATCATTAATTCTAAAAAACATCTTATATGTCTTAAGCACCATGGACAAGCACCTTGAACCTCCAATAATATGACCTCATTATCCACAACCATCCACACATTTTAGGCTAAGCATCGTCCTTTTTCCACACTAAACCACTTTGGAAGGGTTAATAATTACCATGATCTTTTATTTTTAGATGGGGTTTCTCCCAAAGACTATCCACTAACTTGGTAAACACTTTTTTACTCTCAAAGACACTAAAGCCAAAACGCATATGTGTTATATCACATATGTGTTATGAATCGCATATGTGATATATCACATGTGTGATATGTATACTACAAAACACATATGTGTGTTTTTTAAATTAAAAAAATTGGCGAAAATAAGGTTTGCCATTATGCTCGAAAATAGCTTTGGACTACCGAACCTATTGGCTAGGACAAATAAACTAGGGTTATTTCTTGTCTTTTAGAACTCTATCAATATGTTCAATTTCAATGGCATGTTTTGTTGTGACAAACACAATATTTTTTTATGAAAATTTAGAATATTGTAGAGTACAATCTTATGATTCTGAAGATGTAATTTTTTCCTTCAAAAGTATGTTTTATTTATTTATTATTATTTTTCTAAATGACACATGTCAGTTTAAAAAAATAGATACATCGTTTGTTTTTTATATAACTTTTGATTTCCTTCACCATTTCCCAGGAAAACTATATGGTGCGCTAGAAGATAGTAAGCTCTACGATCTTATATATAGAAATCAAGAATTTGATTAATTTTTGCCCCTAAAGTGTTGCACCTGCACAGAACGTTTTCATTTCAGGATTTTCTAACTTCAATAATTAATAATAATAATAAAATAATTCATGAAAAATTTGAATAAATAGTGTTGCATTAGGCCCATATGTCCTTTATATTTCTACAATATTTTATCCCAAATTGACATCATTTACCTCATATATTGCTGCACCCGCACAAACATATATGTTATGATGTGCTGAAAATTTGAAAACCCAATTTCACAGAAACTAATTTTATAATCATTTACACACATTATTTCTGTATAAATGTTATATATTATGAAATCTGATTCAATTACCTATATTTTTTCTTTTTACTTTATCTTCAAATAAGTTATGGAAGTACCCCTAATTGTCACTTAAACTCAAAGTTTCTAGGCTTTTCCAGTATTATGTGGCATCTAAAGTGTCTTTAACGGAGTCCATGATTGTGCATTAGGCCAATTCATATGCGTTATTGATGGTTTGGTTTCGAAAAACCAACGCCTAAAACCGAAGCAAAAGATGGTTACACTATATCGCAAGTGCGATATATTGCACATGCATTTTGGAAGATTTACAAATCGCAAGTGCGCTATATCGCAAGTGCGATTTGTAAAACTTAAAAAAACAACATAGGACCATGAACTCTATTTATTTATTTTGCATTGTAGGCCACAAAGAACAGTAGGGAGATATATCGGGAAGACAATTAAGCCTGCATGTTATTTGGAGGGCGCATTTTGAGGGAGGAGATCGACAAGGTTGAATGAAATGAAAGCTAAGAATTGCTTTGATTTTTTGGTTTTGGATTAGGAAAGAATTGCTTTGATTTTTTGGTTTTGGATTAGGAAAGAATTGCATTGAGTTTTTGGTTTTGGATTATGTAAGAATTGCTTTAATTTTTGGATTTAATTTAATAAATTTCTAATTAAAACAAAGAATAAAATATTAATTCATTTTAAAATTTGTTGCTTTTATATTAACAGACAACACAAATCTTGAAGAAAATGTCCAAAATCAAAACACCAATAACCCAAACCCAAACCTAAATCGAAACACTGAACACATGGAGGAGGAACACGATAGGAATTTCAAAATTATTGCTCATTTGGGTGCATCAAGACGCCTTAATTAAACTTTTAGAGGGTGGACCACATAAGATGGTAATTGGGAGAGGCACTAGATAACATTAGGAATACAATTTCCAATGCCCAGGGAGCACTATACAACATTAGATCCTACATGGATTTCCAGAGGCGATACTATTACAGTGTGTTGAGCTAAAAATATGTAAAGAAATTAAAGATAACACTAAAGACCAACTTTTTTCATTATTCCATGACCTTAGCATTGGATTGGTTCCTCCCACTAGTTTACCATGCATTTCTATAGATTGGTGCATAGAAGAAAATATTAAATCCAATTAGATGGATCGCTTGTACATGGTCTTCGATGAAGAACCTAATGGGAATAGAGACATCCCATTCTATTTCCTCAAGAAATTGTATCCTGAGTTTATATTGGGTAAACATGTTAATTACTTTGATATTTTAGAGTTCCAGGGGGTAGGACACGGTATTCCCCAAGATAAGCAGGGGGTGAGGAATGATCCAAACCATGTACGATGACCTCCATGAACACCAAAGCCCCCTCGGTTATATCCTCCTACAGGTCCCATGATTGATGACACACATGAGGCATTATTCCATTTGGTAGATACGTTGCTTCAACATGGGACTGTTGTTGAGGGAAATGAAGGAAAAGGGGTTGGCTCATCTAGGGATGTCACATCTGGGGTTGGCACATATGGTGTTGGACCATCACACATAGAGAATCCAATTAGGTCTCTAGACCCTACAAGATCTAGAGATCACACTCGACATGCAGTGGGTTTAGAGCGTCACGAAGCTCTCATCAAGCGAAGGAAAAGAATTTGAAGATGCGACCAAGTATCGACAACTTGTAGGAAGACTTATCTACCTTACAACAACTAGACCAGATATTTCTTATGTTGTTGGCATACTTTCAAGGTTCATGCATAAACCTTGTGAAGGACACTGGTCAGCTGTAAAAAGAGTTCTAAGATACTTGAAGGGGACTCAAGACATTGGACTCAAGTACCCTAAGGTGGATGACTTCAAACTTATTGGGTACTCAGACTCAGATTTTGATGGTGATAAGGAGACATGAGTATCAACTTATGGATACACTATGAGTCTTGGATCAGCAGCTGTCTCATGGATATCATGCAAACAGTTAGTTTCAACAAATTCAACATTAGAAGCAGAATATGTGGTTGCAGCTAAAGCAATGAAAGAAATAGTATGTCTCAAGAAGATACTTGAAGATTTGCAAGAAAAACAAGATAACTCCACTCCATTATTGATCGACAATACTTATGCAATCAAGCTGGCTAAGAATCCCAGATTCCATGATCGAACCAAACACATCAACACAAAGTATCATTTGATTCGACATGATGTAGAGGCCAAGACAATCCATCTTCGAAATTGTTCCACAAATGATCAAGTTGCAAACATCTTCACCAAAGCGCTTGGACGAGAAAAATTTGAAAGATTCAGAAACATGCTCGGACTTACTAACACACCTTCAGATTAAGGGGGGGATTTTTGGAATATAATCCGTTGGGATCATATTTTGTAAATAAATAAAGGAAAATGAATAGTTATGTAGGAAGCTGAAAAGGCTGGTCGGAAGATGAAACTCAACCAGCATATGTAATGTATAAATAAATTATTTTGCAATGGAATAAATGAATCGGGAGTTATTCATTTCAACAAAAAAATAAGTAATAATAATAAAAAAAACAAACTAAAAATTAAAAGTCAATAAAACCCCAAAAAAAGTTAAAATATAAAAGTAGAAGAAAGAATCTATTAAAAAACT
>LPNX011190186.1:8601-59317 GCA_001517045.1 Pseudotsuga menziesii | reverse complement strand
TCAATATGGAATATAATAAAATTCAATATGAAATATAATAAAGTATAAAATTAATTATTTTTACTTATTTCTTATATTTACTAGCATTTTCATTGAGAGGTGCAAAGGAACACCGAGAGTGTAAAATTATTGAGTCTTTCCGTAACTAAATCTTTCTGACTTACTTTGGCAGACTGGAAATTACATTTTAGTAATACTTTCTGGGTACTACTAACCCAAGTTACAACTGAGGTGTTACTTTAAGACATTCATGACTAAATACATCAATGACATCCCTAATCATAGAATCAACATATCTCTCTCCCCTCACTCTCTCCCTCTCTCTCCATTCCACCCCCCCCCCCCCCCCCCCCCCCCCCCCCCCCCTTTCCCCCCCCCCCCCCCCCCTCCCCCCCCCCTCCCCCCCCTCTCCCCCCCCCCCTCCCCCGAGCCCCCCTTCTTTCCCCCTCTCTCTCACTATCATCCCTCACTCTCTATCTCTCTCTCCTTTCTGGATTGCGAAAACTCTATTTATGTTTGGAAGATTGTATTTTTTATGTAGAAAAATACATTATTACAACAACAAAAGATCTATGTTAAGAAAAAATTATGTAACTTTGATTCTCTATAAAATAAAAAGTCACCTTTTATATATATATATATATATATATATATATATATATATGAAAAACAAAGGCCATTATGCAAAGTCAAAGAATGCAAGCTCATGATACTAAAGCCCGCGTAGAGAGATTGAGAAACACAAAAGTTAGAAGAAATAATAATCTTAGGACTTTGTTGTTTACTTGTTATGTGTTCGATTGAAGATCCATCTTTGATTCTCATCTCTCTTTGTAAATTAAAGTAAAAATATCGGTCAACAATATACACTACAATATTGATCGCATGCAACTGTGAATGTATGAAACTGCTTCTACTCAAAAAGACAACAAAACATAGCTCAACAGTAATTTAAATCCTATGCTAAGTACTGGAAAATGTTAGAGAGAGAGAGTTAATTCATTAACAGAAACTAAATCTAGCTACTTGGAAATAAGTAAAGAACCGAAATATTCATTGGATAGCTCGGAAACTCTATTTATGTTTGGAAGATTGTTTTTTTTTCTGATACAAAAATACATTATTACAACATGAAAAGATTTTTGTTAAAAAAAAGATGTAAATTTGATTCTCCTCCTGTGTTGTCGATTATATCCTAAAATTGTTATGTTTTTGTGTATCTAATTAAGCATTTATTATTAAATGTGAATGTATGAAACTACTTCTGCTCGAAAAGACAACAAAACATAGCTCAACAGTAATTTAAATCCTATGCTAAGTACTGGAAAATGTTAGAGGGAGAGTTAATTCATTAACATAAACTAAATCTAGCTACTTGGAAATAAGTAAAGAATTGAAATATCCATTGGATATCTTGGAAACTCTATTTATGTTTGGCAGATTGTTTTTTTTAATAGAAAAATACATTATTACAACATCAAAAGATTTATGTTAAAACAAATGATGTAACTTTGATTCTCCTTCTGTATTGTCGATTAGATCCTAAAATTGTTATGTTTTTTGTGTATCTAATTAAGCATTTATTATTAAATGAACATTTTTGCTTTGTGTTTTGGTACAAGGGAAAAACCTATCAGTTTTCATCATTAGTTTTAGGTTAGCCAATGCAAATTGACTTATTATCTCAAATGTAAAATAACTAAAATTAGGTTTTCATCACTAATTTTGAGTTCAAATGAAAAATAAAACAAAATTATCTAAATTTCATATGTAAGAAAAACAGAAATTATTGTTAATTTATTATTTAATTGTCTACGAATTTTGATTCAAAAATAAAAAGTTTGCGGGACCAAATGTATTTACAGAAAGTGGATGAAAAAACACATCCAAGTTACGAATCCCGCAACCCACAAACACATCCAAGTTACAAATCCCGCATCCCGCAATGCGGGTTGCAGTAGCTTGGATTTATTATTTGCAAGTTTTCCATCCTGCAAACCACAAATTTCGGGATGCTAAATGCGGGATTCGGAACTTTGATTTGTTTTTTCATCCACTTTCCGTAAATACATTTGAATAAACATTTTAATTAAGAAAGTTATTTAAAAATGTATTTTAGTTCAAATGTTATTTATTCAAATGTATTTATGGAAAGAAGATTAAAAAAAAACACAAAGTTCTGATTTCCGCATTCTGCTATTTGGAAAGCGAAAATCGGGCAATAAGATAAAAAAAATTAAGAGATAAAGACTTTTTCGATTTCGGCATAGCCAGAAATCGGAACTTTGATTTTTTTTTCCATCCACTTTCCGTAAATACATTCGAATAAATTAAATTACATTTTTTAGTTTTGGATCTTTGTTTTGTTTATCGATCATCTAAATAACAATACAAAATACACTAAAATCAATGAGAACAACAAACTTAAACAACAAATAATAAAGAACATATTATGTTCTTGAACGTGATTAAATTGAAAAAAAAACAATGAAATAAAAATAAATTATAGTAATATATATGCGTATTTAATAAATCAATTCAAAACTGCATGATAGTTAAACAAATAATATTAAAATACATTTTAAAAATCTATGAGAACAATAAATTTAAATAACAAAGAACAAAGACCATATTTTGTTCTGAGACGTGATTAAATGAAAAGAAAACAATGAAATAAAAATAAATGTTTATTCAAATTTATTTACGGAAAGTGGATGAAAAAAGAAAAATCAAAGTTCAAAATAAATCTATCAAACTACACCCGCATCCCGCATCCCGAAATTTCGGGATGCAGGTTGCGGGATGACACACAATACTTACAAAAATGCTCCCTCATCCTGCATTCAAAAATTTTGGGATGCGGGTTGCGGGATGGAAAACTTGCAAATAATAAATTTCAAGCTCCCGCAACCCGCATTATGGGATGCAGGATTATGAACTTTGATTTAAATGCCCCGAGAGGAAAGGTGTTGTAGATTTCTTGCAGGAGGTGCGATATTTTTTTGTCTTCCTTCAAAAATTTATCTATTCGTTGTTACATTAAGATGAGAGTATGTGATTCATATCATTTTATTATGTTGAATCAATTTAATAGGTGACTTCTCTCAAAGATCAACAACAGTACTGGGAAAATGATTTCGGATATTGAAAACTGGAGACTCAGGTTTTTGTTGAAATAATTTACTGGCGTTTCAATTTCTGATTCTCGATAATTCGGATATCAGAAACTGGAAACATTTGTCTTTTTTTATTTATAATGTTGATTCATTTCTCTGATTTCCAATATTTCTAATCCTGGATAGCAGGAATGTTGTTTTTTATTTTAATAACGTTCATCTGCCTGATTTCTGACTTTTAATTTTCCATATCGGAAATCGGAGATACCACATGATTTTTGATTGAATGATTGTTTCTCGATTTGTGATTAGCTTGCTCTCCACTCAACACCAATTCAATGCTTCGGTTGATAATACATAGACATCTCCTCTGCAAGTTTTGGGTATCTAAAAATCTCCTCTTAAGGAGGGTCAAACAATCACAATGAAAGATCATTTCTATTTTATCGATTTTATTTTATTTTAATTTATATGTATATATGTTTTTTGCTAAAACGAATTCAATTGACATGATTTATTACCTATGCAGCTTGATACATTAAGTGTAAATGAGTGCCTTGGCCATTGGTAAGAAGCATGGAGATATCCATGGGGTCTAAAGTGAAAGATAACGTAACATATTTAAAATGGAAGCTCAAACATTAAATGTACATTAGAGGAAATTTCAACTCAAAATGGGCCTCCTAAAAAATTTTAATAAAATATAGTTAAAATAATAAAATAATATTTATTAATTTTGGAGGAAGAAAAGAAAAAAAACATTTTTGTTTGTGTTTTCGACATATCTCTCTATGTTTTTACTCAAATTTCAAACGAGAGGGCTCACTAGATGTTGAATTAAATTCCGCATCCAACAAGTACCCACTCGGCATACTTTTGACGGACCCCGCTACCCCAAAAACAAGAAATACCTGAAAAAACGTGATGATGACACTACAATTATGTTTTGCAACGCCTTTAAATTCTTGGTATTGCTCTGTAACAATAAAATAATAAATTAATATTAATATTAATATTAATTTATTATTAATTAAAAGACTATATAAGTCAATAGTCATGCCCTTTTACGAAAAGGTGCATGGCAGGCTTATATAAAGCCCAAACCTATGTAACTGTAAACCATCTATTATACATTACATTGTTACTTTCTACTTAGCTATTTATGCCTTTCTTATGTTACTTGTACTATTTATTCTATATTTGAGGAACTTTGTTTCTCTAGTGGTATCAAAGCCTCGTTTGGTTTATCTGGGCCTTTGGCCTTAATTCTTAGACCTTGTCTGATTTTTGGCTTGTAGCCTTATTCAAAGGTTTCCCTAAAAAATAGGACTTTGTCGTTTTTTTAAAAAAAAGGTAAAAGTAAAACAAACAAAAAAAGAGGTAAAAAAAAACCCAAAAAAAGAGAGGTAAAAGTAAAACCCCCCCAAAAAAGAGGTAAAAGTGAAACCCAAAAAAAAGATAAAAGTAAAACAAAAAAATGGTAAAAAACAAACCACATGTGGTTTCTTAATAAGTGGGTTTAGGTTTATTCCCCAACAATAAACAAAAAGTGAGATTTGAACTTAGGTGGGGAAGGTAACACTCATTCCTCCCAATCTAAGCCATTTTACAAAACTTAAGGGGAAAAAAATCTAAAAGTGCATAATAATTTCTATTAAGAAGAAATTATTAATAAATAATATTAATATTTAATATTTAATATTTAATAATTGTAAATTACAATTATTATATACAAAGGGAAAAGAGAACAAATCAAAAGCAGGAAAGAAGACGAAGCGAACATGAAAGATACGGATTTTAATAAAACAAAGAAAATATTTCTCAATGTTTCGATAAAAGTGTCTATGGCCATGCTGAAAGTTAATGGGATATTTGATGAAAGTCCAATTGCCATTGCTATTTGTCTATCCAACAAGGAAAATTTGATAAACATTGATGTCGCTAATCAAGTACAAGTTCAAGAATCAATGAAGAATGAGTCAAACGGAGATCAAATATAAGTACCATTACAAATCGATGATTATCATTTTGTAGCTCAAATCATTGTCGCAGCTATAGACAACCATCTCATCAACAAAATGTTGGGTTATAACTGGTTGGAAACACTAGGAACATTCTTCGTCGATGCAAAAAATAAGTGCATTGCCTTTTTCGATGAGAAGAGGAAAACAACGCTACAGGATTTCTCCGTAGTAGTTTCCGTATCACAAACTATAGATGAAGAATCAATTGATAGATGATATGAAGAGTTAGAAGAAGAAATAAATCTTTTAAAAAAACTCATCATGGACAAAGATAATGAATTAGCGCAAGTCCACAAAAATTTAGGAATTCAAGAATCCGAGTTAAGTCATCATCAACAGCAAAAAGAAAAAATCCAGCAACAATATGACGACATGAAGAAGACACATAAGTTGGAAATGAAAAAAATCAACAAAGTGTTATATAGCAATACAAAAGAAATTTTCCGTCTACGAAACCATAACAAAACACTGATTACAAAGATCAAGAACCTAAAACATAGTAGTAAGAGGGGACAATCTAGTGAAGACCTCAAAGGAAGAATACTAGAAAGACAGGAAGAAAACCAGTGTCAAAAGAATCTTATTCAGGAACTAGAGAAACAAATCAAGAAGTTAGAAAATGACAAAAAGTCGCAAGATGAAAGATTTGAAAAGATTCAGATTCATAACAATCTATTGGAGAACAAAGTAGTGCAAATCAAGGAAGATGCGTCCAGAAATCAAGTCAAGGAAGTGAAGGAAGACCTCTCCATATTTCAAAATAAGGAAAAACAAACAACACATACACCTTACAGACATCTCGATTATAATCGTCATTTTGACCAACGACAAGGTCAAAATTAACATTCACAAAAGAGTTATGTTTGTAGGAAAACTGTTCGACATACTAAGCAACAATTGAGACGACTCATTCCCCAAAATGATCTCAAGGGTATGATCAAAATAAATATGGGATGGACAATAGCATATACGATTCGAAAATTCTCCTAGGGAATCTGTAACTCGTATCCCCTTATTTCATCAAGTGTCATAGAGGATCCATCGATGACAATTCAAGCAAAATCAAACATGGTTGTCAATGAAGCTTTGAGGACAAAGCTTCCCTAAAGGGGAAGGAAATGTAACAATAAAATAATAAATTAATATTAATATTGATTTATTGCTCACAGCAGGTATAGATGCACTTCAAAGAAGTATTACTTTTATTCAAAACAATCATTATTTATCCTAGATGGACTTACATAAAGAAAATTCAAATTTCATGTAGTTGCATATCATTTACATTTTTTTATATTTCCATACTATTCAGAGACCCTCAAAACCTCTGTGGTATGGAGGAAATATTGGGGTACGAAAGAACTACACAAAGGTTTTTATGCGAGATATGGAAAGTTGAATTGTTAAATCTATGTGTGTTTCATTGTCCCTCCATCAAATCGAAACTTTCCATTATCTCACTACTTTATGAAATAAGAATCTGCCACATCTACTCCACTTTACTTTCCTCCAAAGAAACCCAAACTCTTTTGTCTCGATACTATTGGACAAAGTCGTCATTTTTTCCAGGTCCATGAGTTGCTTCATTGTGGCCATCATCTATATACACTTAAAAGATTCATTCTGCTACCTTCCACTAGAAGACTGGGAGGTTTCTACACGTTTTTTAAGTTTCATCCCATCACTTTTTCACATCATCGAATATTATTTATGTGTTTTGTTGACAAATTTTATATCAACTGCTTTATGAATTTAAAGAGCTGCAAAGTCACAAAAACAACATGCACAAATCAAACTTGCATTCTTTCATTACCCAATTGTAGCAAATTGGATTAAATTTAGCATGTTCCTTTGTATCAAGCCCTTTCTGAAGAAAAACATCTAGTTTTCAACATGAACATCTATTAAATTTTCGAACTTAATACTCAATTCTAATATTTAAACCTCATCATACCCAATCCTTTGTCGATGCTTTTGAAAAGTTGCAGCAGCATCAAATAAGTTCAGGAAAATCCATCTGCAGTGCATGGAGTTATTTGTTGCATGAAAAATCATTTGTATATTCTATATGCAAAAGGAAACAGAGTCCATGTAAACTAGAAAGTATTCGTTATTGACTGGTACACGGTAATATATTAGGTATCGTATTTGCAAAATTTTAATGATAGACTCGCTTTATCCTTAGGTTGCACTCACATAACTTGTTTATAAAGAATCTTAAAACGTTATCAAAGCATTTGGCGACAACCTTCATTGTTTTTTATTGTATTTTAACATATAATATATATTTTTAATAAACACAAAGATATATTATTTTAATCATTATTGTATTCTTAGATTTAAGGACCATTCATGGTAAAAAAGGTTAAAGGAAAATGGTATTTATTTATTTAACATTGATATAATATATAAGAATAAAATAGTATAGGTATAATTTTTATATAAATCAATATACTTTAAACTATAATATTATTCTAAGGTATTAAATATTAATTAAAATGAAATGAATTATTGGATAATAATAAATATTAGGATGTGATTAAGAGATAATAAAAATTCTTTTTTAAGATGAAGTTAAAGTCATTAACTTTTACATCGATGGTGTGTTGATTTTTGCATGGACTTAAGTAAATGTATTTTTACCATTTAGGGTTAAAAGACCATTATTGGTGGGCTATGATATCTTTACTTGTTTTGAGGGAAAACTATATTTACATAGAAATTGTAGATGCATTCAAAACATTGCAGAATGACGAGACTAAGAGTATGAGTTATGCACACAATTCTCATGCAAATCTTTTGTCTCAGTGCCTAACACCCACCCATTTTATTGGCAACATATTAGCTACCAAATGAACTTATGTCAATATGTTATCTCCAGTTAGGGTTAAAAAGGCATTACATAGGGGCTATTCTTAGCTTTGACTTTCTCTAGGGAAGATATTTAGTTACATGGAAATCATAGACATCTCAAAGAGGGGCTAAGAGCATGAGTCATGTACACAACTCTTATCCAAATCCACTATATTAGTAATTGATACCAATAGAACTATTTGGACTCTCTGTCCATTAAGTGTGTTTCTTGACGACTATAAAGACCCCACTAAATTAAAAGAAAATGGGTTGGATCAATCAATTGAACCATCTATCAAATGCATATTATTGATAGGTAGGCCATCGTTTAGAGGTCCAATTTCAATTGGATCCCTCAAGGGTACTACTGTCTATTGTGGTGGGTTGTTGAGCGACCCTCCATTTGGATGTTTTAGGGAATACAAGGGGATCCCATGAGATTTTCCTTAGAATAGAAGGATATAATCAAACTAATGGACCAATTGTGAATGAAGATCTCATTCTTAGCTGAGATAGACACATAAGATGAGGTAAGAAATACATTATCAAATTAGTGGGAAAGTGGCAACCAAATATATTTTCCTTTGTCCCTTATGGTATCCTTAGACTTGGATCAAGAAAATATTTTTTATTTCAATTAACAATTCCAAGAAACAACACATTCACTAGGATTCTTATTGAAAATATTGAAGACTTCATATCGTGTGTTCTTGTTAATCTAGCACCAATTTATAGAAGCTCATATTTGGATCTGCGTCTTTAGGTCATTGTAACTACTTTTTCGAGGAATATTCTATGATAGAAATAGGATATCATATCAATAAAATAAACAAAAGCTGAAGTAAAACACATAAGAGAATAGTACAAGAGAGACACCCACCTGCATGGTTCACTCGATATGGGCTACATCCATAGAGAAACATCCATACATTTTTTTATCCTGTCCAACAAAATGAAGAGATGCAACTTGTAACACATATGTTGCAACCTCTTCTTCAATCTCTCAAGAGTCTCTCTCAAACTCCACTCAGCCTTAATATAATTACTTCTCTAAAATAGGGTTACCTTCTAGAGAAAAAAGATACACACATAATCTCTACCATTAGATATGTAACCTATTAATGAATGATCCATATTGGAAATGACTATATTTACATGGAAATCATATATTCCTTATAAACGTTGGATAATGGTGGGGACAAGAGTGTGAGTTATGTACACAATTCTCATGAAAATCTATCGTATCAATGCCTAACACCCACCCATTTATTAGGAACATATTGGCTACCAAATAAAGTTGTGTCAATATGTTATCTCCATTTAGGGTAAAGGCCATCATATAGGGGTTATGGTTAGCATTGACTTGCTCTAGGGAAGAACTTTAGTTACGTGGAAATCATAGACATCTCAAAGAGAGTTGACAAGGATATGGATAAGAGCATGAGTAATGTACACAACTCTTATCCAGATCCACTATCTTAGTAATTGATACCAATATAACTATTTGGACTCCTTGTCCACTGAGTGTGTTTCTCCATGGCTATAAACACCCCATCAAATTAAAAGAACAAGGGTTGTCTCAATCAATTGAACCATCTAACAAAGGAATATTGTTTAGAGGTAGGCCATAGTTCATAGGTCCAACTTCAATTGGCTCCCTTGATGATACTACTCCCTATTGTGGTGGGTTGTTAAGTGATCCTCCATATGGATATTTTAGGGAACACAAGGGTATCCCATGAGGTTTTCCTTAGAAAAGAAGGAGATTATCAAACTAATGGACCTAGTGTGATTGAAGATCTCATTCTTAGCTAAGATAGACACATAAGATGAGGTAAGAAATGCATTATCAAATTAATGGTCCAATGGCAACCAAATATATTTCCCTTGGTCCCTTATGGTATCCTTAGAATTGGATCAGGAAACTATCTTTTCTGTTTCAATTAATAATTCCAAGAAACAACACATTCTCTCTGATGCTTATTGAAAAAATTGAAGACTTCATATTATGTGGCCTTATTAATCTAGCAACAATTTATAGAAGCTCATATTAGGATCTGCTTGTTTTGGTCATTGTAACTACCTTTGCTAGGAAGATTCTATGTTAGAAATATGATAGCAAAGCAATAAAATAAAATAAATGCGGAAATAAAACACATAAAAGCATAGTACAAGAGAGACACCAATATACCTAGTTCACTCGATATGGGATACATACATTAAGAAACAACCAGTCCTTCATTTTATTACGTCCAACAAAATGTAAAGATACAACCTACAACACTTCTATTGCAACCTCCTCTTGAATCTCTCACAATTTCTCTCAAACTCTACCATATCCTTCATATAATGCCCTCCTAAAACAGGGTTACCTTCTAGGGAAAAATATCCAAACATGATCTCTACCATCAGATATGTAACCTAATGATAAATGATCAATATTGACTATGAAATTACAAAACTTTACAAGGATTTTTTTCCAAAAAATTTCTTTTCACGATGATGCTTTTTTACAAGGATATGATTTCTATGTGTATACCTTAGCTATTCTAATCAATCTTGTAAAGCATTTAGGGGCAGGTTTTCAAACAATTAAAGTATTTATAATTTTATTTTGATTTTAAAAAATATATACTTTCCAATAGTTGATTGCTTGAATTTTTGGAAAATGTTGACAAATAACTTAATTATAGTTGTTAAACTGGTTAATGTACTGAATGTTGGAAGAGTGCTTTGTTTCTTTGGTTATGGTAACCTAATGAATGTTTGAGTTGGCTAAAAAAATGAATCATCACTATAAATAAATTCATTTCAAGAATGAAAAATTTCATCGTGGATGGGTTGGTGATCAATATTTTCATGTAGCCATATGCATTGGCCATGAAAGGCAAGTGTCGCGATTATGTTTTGTGGATTATTTTGTGATTATGTTTTGTGGAATATTTCATTTTTTTCTATATAATGTAGTTTGTGTAAGTGTATTACCACCATTTAAAATTAAAATATGATTACATAGGGGCTATGTAGGTTTTATCCTATTTAGTGACCATGTTGATTGGAACTTGATAGAAAAAAGAAGCCTATTAGAGGAAATTTCAACTCAAAAGGGGCCTTTTAACTTTAACTCAAATTCCATGTCATCATGTGTTAGCCAATGAAATTTATTTAAATTTGAAATGCTGTATAGGTCTTAAACACTTTTTTAATATAAATTTGGGGATAGGTATCATAAAAAAAACTACTTCTTTTGTTTCTATTTTCGACATATCTCCTCATTTTTTTACTCAAATTTCGATCAAGAGAGCTCGTTGGATACGGAATCAAATTCTGCATCCAAGGAGTACCCACTTGAACTACTTTTGACGGACCCCGCTACTTTTTTTTGTTTGTTTTTTGGGTAGCAGGGTCTGTCAAAAGTATTCCAAGTGGGTACTCCTTGGATGTGGAATTTGATTCCGCATCCAACGAGCTCTCCTGATCGAAATTTGAGTAAAAAAACGGGGAGATATGTCGAAAATACAAACAAAAAATTATTTTTTTCTTTTCTTCCTCCAAAATTAATAAATATTATTTTATTATTTTATTAATTTTTTTTAGGAGGCCCATTTTGAGGTAAAATTTCCTCTAATAGGCTTATTGTCTTAAAGGGCGGCTAGAAGGTAGTGTGGGAATGATGTATACATAATTTTTTGTCCCATTATGAATATGGCTTTAGCAAAAGGATATCATTTAGAGTGGGAAATCGGCCTTTCCACATGAAAATGGAAACAATGCATAAACTTAACTGAATAAGCTGATGGCCATCATCCAAACTCTTTACTTCCAGCTCTTCAATAAATGCGCTATATTGTTGTTTATTTGCACTTGCAATCACTATTCCACATTTACCATATCTAGGAATAACTTTCAATTTATATATATGAATCTTAAAAATTGTATTTGTGCATCGTGCACAAGATCTATGGTGGGTTCTCAATGTTGGTTTGGCTGACACTTTGGTTATGTGCTTTGACATATCATGGCTCATACATATAGTTTTAACTATGGTATATTTCAATGAATGGTTGACTTTTGAGGTAATATAGACAATGGGTTCAACGAAAACCCAATATTTTTTGTATAATATTTATAAAAGCAAACCTTCGATTCAACTTTTATATCATAACTTCAGTAAACATAGAGGTTTAGTTTGGCCTAAGAGAGCATCGAGAAAATAATAATGCATGGTTGACTTTCGAGGTAATATAGATAGTGGGTTCAACGGAAACCCAATATTTTTGTAGAATATTTATAAAATCAAACCTTCTATTCGACTTTTATATCATAACTTCAGTAAACATAGAGGTTTAGTTTGGCCTAAGAGAGTATTGACAAAATAGGTCTAAAACCCAATATAACCTTAAATTGTACAAAATTATAGCTAAAATATTTAGACTTGGGTAAATGTAGAGGTCTAGTTTGGTCTAGGAGAAATGCTATGACAACACCAACTATATTTAGTTTGTCATTAAATTCGTCTACATTTAATATTTGACTGTCTATTTGTGATATTTAGGATTTTAAATTCCACCTTTCCTTGGCCTTCCTTGCAAATCTAGTAGCTCATTTGTGATGGTACTCATGGTACAAGGTTAGGTTTACACCATGGAAAAAAATTAGTCCATGCACTTTCTTTGAGGATTTTTCCCATAACACCGATTCGATTTTATTTTATATTTTTCAACCATTTCACCCTCTGAAAAAAACCTATAGACTTATTATTGCACCTTTTGGGGGGAATTGCTAGTTATGTTCATTTCAATAGGTATTAGAGCTTTATTGTCTGATCCAACCTTTGGTCCCTCAAAATTTTCAAATCTTCTTTGAATTATTATGGCTTTGATCATATTCAAGCTGTTAAAACTAAATAATGTCCTCACTTTACATTAGTCTATAAAGCTTAAAAGAACATATCATGCATATAGAAAATAATAGTTGCATGCCTAATTTGTGATGTCACTTTTAATTTTCATATATGAATGATGTACATTGTTATAAGTATCATAGTTTTAGTATTTCCTCTCAATATGGTAGGAATAAAGTGAGAACACACAAACATAATATATAAATAATTAAAAAAAATATTGCATTAAGAAATATTTTGAAAATATTTTATGGCTTAAAACTTAACACATGTGAAGGTCAAAATGACCTCTCATTTCAACTTCCTAAATTGATATGGGATATGCCTATGTCAAAATGACCTCTCATTTCAACTTCCTAACTTGATATGGGATATGCCTATGTGTTGAACCGCACATGATAATTTTGTTACATTATTTATGTACAATAAATCTCAAATTATATTTGATCATTATTTATATGTTGCCATGTTTTTAATAGAGTAAAGGTTGGCCATAAAAATGTAAAAAGTTTAAACTTTATGTATTAATGACAATTATATTTTAATAATGTAGTTTATACTCATCCAATGACTTTGGTAATAATTTTATTATTTTGTGGGCTATACCATAGTATTACTTGAGTTAGTAGTTTTGAATAGTAAGCTCGATTCTAAGTATAATCATGTTGATAGGTATTGTGCATATCATTCATTGTACAAATAACAAATCAAAGTTGGGTTTTTTATGTGTTTTAATTGTTTTTGTATTGACTATCATATATTTGTTACTCTTATAATTTTATCGTGGTCTTAGAATCGTACTCTGATAATATTTATTTGGGTTAAGCAATGGGATTTGGATTCCAACTAGGCAACATAAGTTTAAGGTCTTCATTACTTTGACAAAATATTTTAATTTGATGTTAATTGTTTTATGTTCACTAATATTTGACAAAATGCCTCGAAAGTATTGTAGGTCAACTATTTGATGAACTTTTTTCTTTCTATGATATTTTATTCTTACTAATTAGTATTTTCAATATAGATTGCATTCAAACTTGTAAGGTTAGAAGTAACTAGTTGTGGCAATTGCATAATGAACTTAAAGGGTTTATTCATTTGTTGGAGCATCTAGAAAAGTAGAAATAGACAAGCCATAAACATAATCCACCATGAATAAATATTAAATATATTGATATGAGTGATTAGGACTGATCAATATGACCTCTTTATATAATCATGAAGCCTAGTGATTAAAAAATGTGACCCTAAGGAAATCTAATTAATAATGAGAACTAATAATTAAAGGTGTAATTAGTTTCATTATATGTCACCCCTGGTTGATATGTTTTGAACTCAACATAGTTGAAGAAACAAAATGATTTTTTTGAAGACTTAAACAATATTATTGCATTGCATATGGATCAATACATCCTATGCTTATTATTTTTGGCACCATTCATTGATAAAAAAATATATTTGACCTTGGATTTTGATTCCAAGTGGTTTGATAATTTACATTGATTGGAATTCACACAATGTCTTGAATTTGGTTAGGAAAATATCAATCTCGGTAAGTCCACTAGTCTATGCGATGTTTCTTGTGATTTGGATATCGGTAAGGTACCCTTGTAACTTGTGTCTTCTAAATCTTGATTTTAGCTCACTCTTGATTCCCTGTAAATTGAGCATTTAAGTCTTCATCATGTGTTTGTGTCTATTTGTTGATAGATCATTTTTTGCTAGTGGCAACTCTTGGGTTTTTAACTTTGATATAATTTGTAAAGGTCCGTTTACCCATAGTTTCCTCTTTCACTTCTGAAAAAATATTCTTGATTCAATTGGATTTGTAGATGTCTCTTCACTTTCTTTTAGAATTTGTTTTTGCTTTAATTGCTTAAGTTTATTTCATAAGGATTGAGTATTAGATGAACAAGCTACTTATCTTTGTTTTAGAAAATTGCCATGAACATAATAATAGATACAAATGATAGTACTAATAGTATTAATTAATTAAATAATTATTATCATTATTATTAAATGAACAATCAACGGGCATAACTATTTTCTCGTGACCATCCACTACTTATAAGCATACCATCGCGAGGATAATTGTAATCATTCTATCAGTTCTTTATAAATCCCCATTCAAATCAATAGAAACAAATATTGGTTCTTACATTAGTATGAGAGCCATTGATTTGGCTAGTATAGATTGATTTCACAATCCTCAATTGGTGTCTCGTATAGCCAACAATCAAATTATAAAACAACCCTTAAAATTTGTATGTCGTTGCTGTTTGATTTGTATAATTGTGGACCTCTTGAACTGTAAAAAATTATACATTGATTGCACATCCACACAACTATGCACTCAATTGTTTGCAAATTACAAACTCCTTTGTGAGTCTGTACATTGTTTTTGCTGCAATTTATCAATTCATATAGTCCATGCTAGCACAAGAGTCTATAAATTCCTTGATTTATAAATACACCATCCACACTCCATTGCTACAAATATCAAATGTCAAATTTTGATTTTGTCGTACAACAATTTGTGTTTGTACCATTCCATTGTCCATTCTATACCACTAAAAAAATTTTTGTACATTCATTAACTAGTGGTTCCATACTTGCTACATTGTTAGACAACCATTTATACACATACAATCCACTTAGGGGTTAAATTTGACGTGCACCCTTACCCATCACTAGATTTTTTTTGATGGTTTTGTTTTTAAAACTACCCCACATATAGCCTTTAAATAAAAAATTTACCCTTCTATTGAAATTTATTCCTAGGAGTCGTGCATTGAAACTTTCAAATCTGTTTTCCCATTACATCAATAGACCATTTCCACCCCTAGTGAGAGCCTCAAACTTTTTAATTTGAAATCCTACTATGACACGCAAGATTGCCTCCATGTAAACACTTTTTTTTTCTAGGTCAAGGAAGGATGGAAGGAAATATTTTAACGTCCGCGAGGCTAAGAATAGCCTATGGGACAGACCAACTCGCACGATGTTTTCTGCAATTCAATCCTTTGTCTGTTCAACTTGATGATGAGCACCCCCAATTTTTCCACAGTCCCCTCATTAAATAAATCATCCCAAGATTTATCTGCCAAGACATTTGCATACCTGTCCCTATTGTCCTTAAAGGATTCACACTCTAAAATGAAGTGTTTTTCTGTCTCCACCTTACCAACGATGAAAAATATACACACTCTTTCTGCCCAAGCTTTTTTTGGCCTTTTCCAACGCCCGATCTCACAACGGAGTTGATGGGAATTAGTTCTTAATTGAGCAATGAGAATTTTGGCTTTCCAAGGTATATTGGCCCCTATTTATGCCTTTTGATGCTGACTATAGGTAGGGTTAAACTCTTCAATATAATACTTTCTCTTTCTCCCTAGCTCTTTATCCCAAATTCGCTTGTGGAACTTATTGATAACAAAAGCCTTTATTTCTTTACTAGTCGTAGGATACGTGCTCAAGCACATATCCGACTTGCTAAGCCATTTAATATTTTTCCGCATCCAAGTCTTCTTTCTTTTGCACAATATGTCATTGAAGACAACCTTAGGCCATCTACCTTCTTCCATTAGCTCAACTCTTTTTAGATATCTTATGAGTTTCACCATAGCAATTGCTTCAATAGAAGCCACCCCCATTTCACTTAGCATGATTTCGTATGGCACTGAACTCTTAATTTTGAACTTGCTTGTGATCATGTGTTTTCGAATATTTTCTATTTGCTTCCACTGTAAGTGAAAGGTACTGTTGGCCCAAACTTCACAACCATATAGAACAAACGGGATCACTAAGAGTCCAAAAAGGGTTTGCATAGTTTTCCAGTCCCATAACTCTGCCTCTCTGCACCTATTTTAGAAAGCATAAAATGCTTTCCAACCTCCCGGAGTTCTTTTTTGCCTGCATCCTTCCCAACTCAAACTTTTGTTGAAGTCGATTCCGAGGTACTTGTAATCATGCAATGCTACATGAATCTAACTCAAATCCGTGTATATATTTTAATCTTCTTCAAACTAAAATTTTGAACACACTAGCTTTTACATTCATGACAAGTCGTGCTAGAAAAAATATTTTTTATCATAAGAGTTCTTCAACTCTGGCTTTGACTTATTAATGGAAGGTGAGAAATGATGAAATATCTTCCCAATACTCTATGCACATGTCTATTATTCCACTCAGATAAAGTCGACATTGAATGTCTTTCCAGAGTTTGGAATTGGTGCTAATTGTTTATCCATAGACCTAAATGTTAAGGTGTCTTCAACATCGAAAAAACTATTGATTCCTTATATGGAAACAAAACCATCTCTATTACTCTCTAGAATCTATATGCAACAACATTTATATTACTGTCTAGAATCTATATACAACACTTTGTGCATACTCTTATTCTCATATGTTTATATTCTTATTCTCATATGTTTTTTTTTTTTTTTTTCTGTAATAGCTTTTTTTTAATATATTTGTAATCATCTTTAAAAAAAATTACATTCATCTCTACATATGCTTGTCCTTTAATAATAATAAAAACTCATGCTCATGATTATGCTTTTCGTTTCTCGATAGATAAAGAAACTTAGTGTCTCCTCCTTTAATAAAGAAGGTTATGCTTACTCGTTCCCAAATGCTTTTCGTTTCTCCACTGATAAATTCTTAAATTCCAACATAAGTAACCTTACTGAGTAACATGAGTAATTATACTATTTTTACAATGTTTATACACTTATTCTCATGTTTTTTTTTATTTAATAACTTTTTTTAAACTATATTTGTAATCCTATGTCAAATTTTTTTACAATCATGTCTAGATATGCTTGTCATTTTAATAAAAAATAGCTTATGCTCATGATTACGCTTTTTGTTTCTCCATAGTATAAAGAAACTTATACCCATTTTATAAATTCCAACATGAGTAACCTTAGTGACTCCTCCTTTAATAAAGAAGGTTATGCTTACGCCTTGCCGAATGATATTCATTGAGTGTAAAAGATGATATTCTCTATCTTTTCCGCATTCCAAGATGATGTTCATTGAGGGAGAAATAGTGGAAGTCTTAAAGTTCCTGGCTAGTTTTAATTTATTCCAAGAATCCAATGTCATTTATTCTATTTGTGACCTCTCTTTCAATTCCTTTATTCTATTCGTGGCTTCGAAAGAAAGTTATTCCATTTGTCATTGAGAATTTTAGAAGAATTGAATGAAAGCAGGAGTATAAATAATCTGCATTGCATTGGCTGGTTTGCTTGAAATATTACAGTTGGGAATTTTGAGTTCAATTTTCTGGTTACTTCCTTCGAGGTTTAAGGCTTTCCTTTGTACTGTTACTATTGCTTGAGGAGTCAGTGAAGTGAGGGAAAAATATATTGTGATTTTTGGAGAATTCCAAATATATATTCACCATTCTCTGTGACTGTTTTTCTTGCATTATAAGAGGGATTGTGTATATTACTTCTCGAAGCAAGTCATATCATGGCTGATCCTGGTTTTCTCTCTGGGTTTATTGGTAAAGGCATCGACATAGCAGTCGACCAGATTCTTCACCCTGCTAACATTGCGCTCCGCTGCAGGAAAGAATTGAACTCTTTGAGAGATCTGGTAACCAGGATAAAGCCTATTGCAGCACAGATCCATCAATACCGTCTGCAATTGAATATAGAGAGGGGAAAATCCCCTGTTGAAAGCCGTAATAATGCTTCACAATGGGTTAAAAAGCTACATGGCCTTCTCCGACAAGCACTGCCAATGGTGCAAGACTGCACATTACCAAGTTTCAATGTTTATGCTCGTTATCAGATGAGCAGAAATGTCAGTAATTTGATTTTAGAGATCAAGAAGCATCTGGAACTGGTTTCTTTACTTCAATTTGAGAAGCAGAGCAAGATGCACATAGAAATGAGAAGAGAAAGCGGCCAAGCTTCAAGCAATACTTCTGCATCCACCTCTGAAGCTCCAACCGGGAGTTTTTTCATTGAGGAAGCCGTTACAATTGGACAAGACCAAGCCTTTCAAAGAGTCGAGAAGTTGGTGATCGATGATGCAGAGGCAAACTCTCGTTTGGGCATTGGCGTCGTTGGCAAGGGCGGTTCAGGAAAAACTCTGCTTCTCAAGACCGTCTTCAACAGCCAAAAGGTGAGGGATCTCTTCCATGATGGCTTGTTGCTTTGGCTGACTGTTTCACAGTCTCCCTCTTTTTCAAGTCTTAGAATTGATCTCTGTTAACAAATAGCTGTGCAAACAAATGAACACAATGATCAAAGTATGAACGAAGAGGATACAAAAAGATGGTTGAGTCGGAGAATGCAGGACAAGAAGTTTGCCCTCTTCCTAGATGATGTCTGGGGAGAGGGCGGGAAATTGCTGGAGGAACTGGGTCTCAGCAGACGCACCGGGCACTCGAACTCCAAATTTATTGTAAGTTCGAGGAATCGCAGAGCACTGGTTGAGATGGGAATTGCAGATGCATCTATAATGGCAGTGGGGGATTTGAGCGAAGATGAGAGTTGAGAATTGTTTGCTCATCATGCGTTTCCATATAACCATGGAAATCCGCCTGCAAACATTGACAAGACAAGGGCAAAGCTCGTGTGTGACAAGTGTGGGGGGCTTCCCCTTGCAATCAAAGTGACAGGGAGAACAATGGCCGGCATTACTGATGCACGAGAGTGGGAGTTCGCGATACTGAGGCTGCCAGGCGCCGACAGCGAAGATCATCACGCTCTCCATGAGAGCTTACGGTGGAGCTACGACGCACTGGGAAACTATGATGTCAATCTCCAATTGTGCTTTCTCTACTTAGCTGCATTCAAAGAAGATGAAATTTTTGATGTGGAGTCCGAGTTGATTCCACTCTGGCTAGGAGAAGGGCTTCTTGAAAGGAATGAGCTGCGTGGCCACCACCCATTTGAGATGGGAAGAATATAGGCTAACGTTTTACTTGATCGTTGTTTGATTGAGGCAGTTCTCAAAGACGTTGATGGCCGCGTTGTCCGCTGCAGGATGCACGATGTGCTCCGTAATTTAGCAATTCAAATTGCTGAGCAAGAAGAAACTTGTACTGCCGCTCAGGTAAGGGCTTGACAGCATTGGTTGAAAATGACTATTCAGGATGCACCAGGCTTTTCTTGAGGCACAACGAATTGAATTCGCTTCCCAAGTCACTTACAGCTTGAGAAGATCTGCTCATTGTTAATGGGTGGAAACAATATTACAGAAATTCCAAAAAAGGTGAAAGGTGATAGGGAGTATGATCTCTCTGAAGGTTCTGGATTTGGGTGGCACGTCCGTGGAGTCGTTGCCAAAGAGTGTAGGGTGTTTGTAACAGCTAGTATGCTTGAGGTTACGAAGCGTTCCCATCAAAAGGTTGCCTGCAGCTGTGACAAATCTTGCCAGTCTCCAAATCCTTGACCTTTGTAAGTCTGGAATCACAGAATTACCGTGTGGCATTGATAAGCTAAGATCCCTGAGGTATCTGGACCTTTCCAAATGTGATGATTTGCAATGCCTTCCTCGTAGCATCTCACGCCTTATCTATCTGCAGTACTTGGACATGTGGAGATCCAGGAATGTGTGGATAAAACATGACAAAAAGAAAGCTGCTTCAATTAATGATTTGCGTTCTCTAACACAACTGAAAACGTTACGGTTAAGCAACAACGGGGCAGAAGCAATTAGCGAGGAGACACTCGGGAGTATGCTTCAAATGGAGACACTCGGGTTGGAGGATACAATGATGAGAAGTTTACCTAGTGACATGGTCAACATGTCAAAGTTACAAAGACTCGGGTTGAAGGGTTCAGGAATGGTTAAAATGCACGACAGGTTTTGTGAATTTCACAATTTGATTCATCTTCAATTATGGGGTTGTGATAGGTTAGAAAAACTTCAAGAGTTGCATAAACTTAAGAGTTTAAGGCAATTAGATATATGTTATGGTTTGAAGTTAAAGAAGCTTCCAGAAGAATTTGGTGAGAAGGGGGCATTTTCTTTGTTGGAGATATTTTCATTGGTTGAGTTAGATGAGCTAGAGGAGTTGCCAACAATAATATTAGAGGAGGGTGTAATGCCTTCACTCAAAATATTCATCCTCTTAAAATGTGAAGCATTAAGAGTTTGCTAGAAAAATTATTTGGATCTCAAAGCACTCAAAAAAATAAGAGTGTATGGTTGTTCCATGGTATTAGAAAATCTAGAAAAGATCACGAAAAGATGAAGATACTAGACACAAAAATAGAAGTTGTAACAATGTCTATCATAGATACAAATAAAATTATAGAAAAGTATATTCAAATATGTAACACTAAGGAAAGTTGGCTCTATAGTGAAGTTTGGTACAATGAGCTTTACCTTTTCTTGGAAAATCTTAACATAAGATTATAAAGTTTTATGATTAATGTCTTTTTACTATCAATATTTATGATTGTTTTATGTTAATAAAATTGGAAAAGAATTTGGTGAGAAGAAAGTGTTTCTTTGTGTGTGGGGAGATATTTTCATTAGTTGAATTAGATGAACTATAAGAGGTGCCAACAATTAATGAAATGTGAAGTATTACATATGTAGCTTGCTCATTATTTTCATCCCAAAACATTCCAGAAAATAAAAGGGTATGGTTTTTTTTATAATAAACACTAACAATATCTATACCCAATAAATTATAGATAAGCAATAACAAATGTTGAATACTAATAAAAACTAGTTATAATGAAAGTTGGTACAATGAGCTTTGTGATTATGTGATCAAAGTTATATTAAATTTTTAATTTTCAATATTTTAAACCAATTAACTAAAATTCATCAAAATAAGTAATAAAGAAAAACCTATTAATCATATTAATATAATAAAAATAAAACAACTTAAATTATTAATTCTTAATAATTAAAACTCACAATAAATTAAAAAAAAAAGACTAAATCAATTTTTAAGACAAAACTAAAATTTAAACCAACATTAAATTTAAAAAAAAAAACTTAATAAATAAATAATAAAAAATTACAAATTAATATTATAATTAGAACCAAAAAATAAGACTTAAAAAATAAAACCAAAAGATAGAAAATATATATATATATATAAACAATATGAAATATAACTGTATAAACAATATGACATATAATAAAGTATAATATTAACTATTTTGACTTATTTTTATTTTTAATAAATTTATTATCTTAATTTTAAAAAATAATTAAACATTAAAATTAAGATGTTATTATATATTTTAAACACATTTAAAAACATATATAAGTTTTAAATATAAAATTTAATAAAATATAATATTAGTTTTATAGATTTTTTTTATTTTTATTATATTTATCATTTTAATTTTAAATAAAAAAAAAATAATTAATTAAAAATTAATTAATTAAAAATTAAAATCAAAATATTAGAGTTTTTTATAATTTTGCTTTATATTTTTTAAATAAGTCAGGATTAATTAAAGTAATTTAAGAAAAAAAATTAAAATAAATAATTTTTTTTTATGTTCTAGTGCCTTATTATTTATTGGGCATTTGTTGGGAAAACATTTGGTCTGATAAACTACGAGCCAGGGGCATCTAAGCGGTCAAAATCACCCGGGATCGTACCGGCATGGACCGCACCAACCCTTAGCATGGTTGCATTTAAATGTCGCCTCCCACGAGCAGCAAGTTTTGATCTTGTGGCGTCAAGCAAGCAAACGAAACCCCTCTCTAATGTTTGCTCTACCCGAATTTGACCAAAAATAAACTTGGTCAGTGTTGAAATTTAACACCTAAATAACAATTATTTACCATTTTACACATCAAAACACTATCATGTCATAAAATTAAACGTTATAAATCAAGTGTGATTTTTAATATCATTATTTATTTTAAAGTGGATTTTAATTTTTACACATCATTAATATATATATATTATATATTATGGAAATTTTAACATTTTATTTTTGTATTGTATGAGGCAAGATATGCGTATTCAATGTTTCATATAGTTATTATAAATATTATTTTAAAAAATTAACACTTATCGTTATTGGTAAAACTAAAATTTAAACCTTAAATGAAAGGCAATGTTAAAACTAAAATGTCATATAAAAATTTCTTGACTTAAGGTAGGACATCGAATTTCAACCATGGTGATGATGATGATTAACATCCAATGAGGCCAACTTTGGTTTATCCATCCAAAGAAAGAAAGGAATTATTTGGTTTTCTTTAAAAATTTATTTCTATGCTAAAAAGGAATGAAAAGAAGCTTTTCTAGATCACTCTAGTTTTAACAAGTTAGGATTTTAGAAAGGTTTGTATTGTACCAAATACTATGAAACCCAAATCTAATGTGGATGTAAGTAAGACACTCTAAGAGGTAGTGATTTTCATCCTCAACACTCAGAGACTCACATAGATGGAAAATGATTTCCTCCTAGGGTGTTTTAAGAATTGACCAACCCCCTATTTCACTATGGAGTTCATGAGAGTTCATTCTTAGCGTAACTAAATTAATTTTCTTGTTTGAACTAGTTAATATCAAGAGATACTTCTTATCTTCCATATTAGGACTAATGACCTATTTATAATATCTTAATTTTCTTTTAGTTTCTAATTCTTTTTTGCACCACATTTTCTCTTTAAACTTAGATGTAATAATATTTTTGACACTATTGATATTTTGCAAAGTGTCATTTTTGTCAATACCCTAATGATTTAACCAAACCATAATATCTTTATGTCAAACCCACTTAAAAGGTGAAGAGTAGGTGGTTTTGAATTACTTTTAAAGCAAGTTTAGGATGTCTCATGTCTCCCATATTATTTATGTAATATATAAAAATTTTACTTAATTAACATAGTAATGCTATATTAAATAAATTCTTTAATGTACAATCTATAGATATTTTTATTTTACTTAATTGATATATAGCTATAGTTTCATTATACTAAATTGAATTTATAAATTATTGTTATCAATATTATCGCAATATTGTATAGGTTGACAAATGTAATAGAATTAAAATCTACAACTTCAATTTTTTTTTCATTTAATACATTTCTATGACATAATTTCCATGGATTGGTAAGTGAATTGCGAATGAAAAAATATCAAATTGAATTGAAGGAGCGTGTGGAGTAGCTAGGGTTTGGCTTATAACATTCCCATTTAAAAACTAGGAATATACACAAACCATATTATCTACAGCCTTTGATCTGCAGCCATTTGATTTTGATCTCTATCTAAGATTGAAGGATTGAAGTGAACCATCTTGGAAACAAGTGGAGAAAACTTTGGAACTTATCTTTTCTCTACTTTGGGGCATTTAGAAGTAGGGAAGCAACAAACCTTTCAAGCTCGGTAGCCATATGAAACATCTAAGGATAGGGTTCACACTTCTTGAATCGTGTGCACAAGTTTTTTTTTTTCCTCTAGTTGCTCTTTTATATATAGTATCCAATTATGAATAATTCACCATATATTCCAAAAAAAGACAAATGAGACCCATCACAATGACCCTACAAAGCCTCAGTGATAATGCATACTCATTAGAGAAAAGCAAAGAAGAAAGGGATGCCAAACTTCAAACAAAGACGGAAAAATCACTAATAAATTCAAACCATATTTGAAAATAAGCTTGAAACCATGCTCCATAATAAATATGGAGCGATGCTTGAAAACAAATTTTATCCCTTGATCAATAATAATTTTACATCTTTCGAAGATAATATATTCAAAGACAAATAGTCAATAAAATAAATATGGTCAAGAACAAGAGGGAGTTAATAGAAGTTAGAATACATTTTATGGAAAAACCTAGCCAAAAAACAAAGCAATCAACCCAACAAGGAGATGTTGATGCTTTAAAAACTCTTAAACTAAAACACATGTTTAAAGAGATTCAAGAAAAAGAAACAACAAATCAAACCCTAAATAGTCTAGAAGGTCTATTAGATATTAAACCCATTAAGGAGAAGATGAATAAGATATTAGCTTTAGAGCATGAGTGCAACAAAAGAACCTTGAACCTCATAATTTTTTGCTTAAAAAAAGAAGAAGAAGAGGACATGCTAGCTGTAATCAAGGAAGAAATACATAACAAGTAATAAATTGAAACTTGTCTCACAGACGTAGAGTGATTGGGAAAACTAATTGAAAACAAAAATAGACTAATCAAGGTTAAGATTAGCTCTAATGATCATAAATTTGGCATACTCAGTAGAACTTTATGCCTAAAAGGATCAAGAATATTCTATAAATTACGACCTTGTCCCAGAGTACCAATCTGAATTAAGAAAGGAGGTTCAAAAGGTTAAAGAAGCTAGGGAACAAGAAAAATGGGCGATCATTAGAAATAGAAAATCATTCATTCGGGATCAAAACCAAAAAGCTACCATTAAATATAAATTCAATACTCTTCGGATCCTATCTTAGAACTGTCAAGGCTTCCCATGGCATAGAGTCCCTAAGTTAAGTTGGATCCCAGGGGCCATTGATAGTATATTGCTCATTAAAACTTGGGGGAAAAAAGAATCTAAGGTCCCTAAAATAGATGGTTTTGTCCTATTGTTGGCATTCAAAAAGCAATCCTCTCGTAGAGGGATCAGAGACATAGCCTATTACATTAGAAAAAAAAAATCTCCCAATGTTGTTTGTTTGATTGCATTAGAAAAAACATTTCTCCCAATGTTGTTTGTTTGATTGCATTAGAAAAACATTTCTCTCAATTGTTGTTTGATTGAGCCCATTTTCAAAGACGTTGATGGTTGCGTGGTCCATTGCAGGATGCACAATGTGCTACATAGTTTAGTAATTCACATTATAGAGCATGAAGAAAACATCTATTGCCCCACAGCTAAGGGCTTGACAAGGATATGATTTCTATATGTATACCTTAGCTATTCTAATCAATCTTGTAAAGCATTTAGGGGAGGGTTTTCAAACAATTAAAGTATTTATAATTTTACTTTTATTTAAAAAAATTATACTTTCCAATACTTGATTGCTTGAATTCTTGGAAAATGTTGACAAATAGCTTAATTATAGTTGTTAAACTAGTTAATGCAGTGAATGTTGGAAGAGTGCTTTGTTTCTTTGGCTATGGAAACCTATTGAATGTTTGGGTTGGCTAAAAAAATGAATGATCACTATAAATAAATTCATTTCAAGAATGAAAAATTTCATGGTGGATGGGTTGGTGATCAATATTTTCATGTAGCCATATGCATTGGCCATGAAAGGAAAGTGTTGCAATTATGTTTTGTGGATTATTTTGTGATTATTTTTTATGGAATATTTTGTTTTTTTTTATAATGCAGTTTATGTAAGTGTGTTTCCACCATTTAAAATTAAAATAAGATTACATAGGGGCTATGTAGGTTTTATCCTATTTAGTGGCCATGTTGCTTAGAACTTGATAGAAAAAAGAAGCTTATCATCTTAAAGGGTGACTAGAAGGTAGTGTGGGAATGATGTATAAAAAAAATTTAGTCCCATTATGAAAACGGCTTTAGCAAAAGGATATCATTTAGCGCGGGAAATCAACCTTTCCAAATGAAAATGGATCCAATGCAGAAACTTAACTGAATAAGTTGATGGCCATCATCCAAACTCTTTACTTCTAGCTCTTCAACAAATGCGCTATATTTTCTTTTATTTGCACTTGGGATCACTATTCCACATTTACCATATGTAGGAATAACTTTCGATTTATATATATGAATCTTCAAAATTGTATTTGTGCATTGTGCACAAGATCTATGGTGGGCTCTCATGGTTGGTTTGGCCGACACTTTGGATATGTGCTTTTACATATCATCGCTCATATATATAGTTTTGACTATGGTAGATTTCAATGCATGGTTTACTTTTGAGGTAATATAGACAATGGGTTCAACGAAAACCCAATATTTTTGTATAATATTTATAAAAGCAAACCTTTGATTCAACTTTTATATCATAACTTTGGTAAACGTAGACAGTTAGTTTAGCTTAAGAGAGCATCGAGAAAATAATAATGCATGGTTGACATTCGAGGTAATATAGACAATGGGTTCAATGGAAACCCAATATTTTTGTAGAATATTTATAAAATCAAAACTTCGATTCGAATTTTATATCATAACTTCGGTAAACATAGAGGTTTAGTTTGGACTAAGAGAGCATCGAGAAAATAGGTCTAAAACCCAGTATAACCTTAAATTGTACAAAATTATAGCTAAAATATTTAGACTTGGGTAAATGTAGAGGTTTAGTTTGGTCTAGGAGAAATGCTATGACAACGCCAACTATATTTAGTTTGTTGTTAATGTCTTCCACATTTAATATTTGACTGTCTATTTGTGATATTTGGGATTTTAAAGTCCACCTTTCGTTGGCCTTCCTTGCAAATCTAGTAGCTCATTTCTGATGGTACTCATGGTACAAGCTTAGGTTTACACCATGGAAAAAATTTAGTCCATGCACTTTCTTTGAGGATTTTCCCATAACACCAATTCGATTTTTTTTTTCAACCATTTCACCCTCTGGAAAAAACTTATAGACGTATTATTGCACCTTTTGGGGGCATTTAAATTGGTATTAGAGCTTTATTGTCTGACCCAACCTTTGTTCCCTCAACATTTTCAAAGCTTCTTTGAATTATTGTTGCTTCGACCATATTCAAGATTTCTAGCCACTCCATAATTTTTAGAGTATCTTTGAATCCCATGTATATATTCAAGTGGTAAAGTTTCAAGTCACAAGGTGCATTACTGAATTACTTTATGTTTTCTTACTAACATGTTTTTTCCTTTGCAAGTTGTTATTTTGTATATCCCAATAGGATATGGCATAAAAACAAATGTACGTGATTGAATGCAACGCCACCCTCATGTGGTCCATCATGACAATGTCCAGTGTGCGTTATTGGTTTACTTACAAGTGATTCCTTACAAATTTGTTTTTCTCTACAAGTTGGTATTATATATTCCAGTATGATATGACATAAAGGAAAAAGTAGGTGAGTGTGGGCAACCCCACCCTCATGACCCACCATGACTATACCCATCATGCATTATTGACTTATTTTATGCTTCCTTACAACCATACTTTTTTCAACAAGTCAATATTACATAGTCTAATATAATATGACATAAAAGAAAATGTGGGTGATGTGGACAACCCCACCTCAAAATGGAGGGATATTATTGATTTAGTTTGTCCCTGCTAAGTTGTAACTTTTTCATTTTAGCATGGAATATGATGGTTATATTTGGGATGTACATGGTTGTATCTACTATCATTACTACAAATATTTTCAAAAACATAAAATTATTCAAAATGTTTCTAGTAATCCAAATACTTTAGGTCCATTTAAACATATATAAAAAGCATAATTGTTCAACAAACAATTCAATAAGTGCATCACACTACTTAACATAAGTCCCTTCCCTAAATTAAGAAACAAATTAAACTAGTAATTTCCTCATATGGTGCAAAGGATCGTCATAATAAAGTGATGTGAATTATTGTAAAATTTACATTGAAGAAATGTAACGAAGTGATCCTTTGAGTTGATTTTGAATAAATCAAAAACATGTTATTATAGCGAATTATCTTGTTTTGTTAATTAGATGCAGGGTTTTTTTTCCCAGGAGAAAATATTAGTTCCTTGATATTTCATTGAAATCAAAGGGAACATGGTTTCAACTTTAGCAAATGCTGAGCTCATGGAGAATACAAATGTGTTCATCATAAAAAATACTACAGCTTCATCTAGTGCTGAGCTCATGGGTAAGTTACATCAAGTTTTTCATCAGCTATCAAGTAGTCTTTGATCAGCTTCAGATGTTAGCTGCACAGAGTGTACTTACAAGCTAGGAAATATGACTACATCCTCTACCATACCCTTCAACACACAGAGAATTCCAGACTAATTCAAAAGTAGCTAATCCAAAGAAGCATTAAACAAGTAGTATAGAAATATGAGGGGATCATCCACCTCCGTCATCCAAAGGATGTCAAAAGTATCAGCACAAAAAGTACAAGTGCTAAAGGATAGAAAAGCTAGAAAGAGCCCTGCTCAGTACATTCACCGTTGGTGAATTCTGTAAATAGAAAATAGCCTGAGGCCAAAGTTAATGCTTCTTTGGATAAGCTATTAGCCTTAGTATTGTTTTCTCTATAAATTTGAATGGCTTTTAGCTAGATGAAGTATGGTTCCAGCTCCCTAATACGATGACACCAGCCATCAAGTGCAATTAAAGTAAGAGTTGATCTTCGATTGAACCAGTTGATGATGGCAGTTGAGTCACCATAAATATGAATAGTGGGAAGGCCCATGATTTTTGCACAGTAAAGGAGTGTCCATAAAGCCAGTAGCTCAGATCTAGAATTTGTACTCATACCAACACCTAATTTGAAGCAGAAATAGTGGTCTTGGTTGATCAGAAGATGAACACCTATACGTCCCATTTGATTAGTTGATGCCCCATCAAAGAAACCAATAGGAAAATAAAAAATAGGTGCCGGTCTAATAGTTCTCCTTTTACTTTTCTACTGGGATGTAACATGATAGAGCTGAATTTGTTTCCTGATAGTATGTAAAACATGTAAAATATTAGGTTGTTTGTCTTCAAATACAAATTTGTTTCTTGTCAGCCAGATTTGCCAAGATAAAAAAAGAGGAAGATATTTTAGATTATTTCCTTTGTTGATCCAATAAGTGACATTAAGAATAAAGTTAGTCTCCTTCCAAAAAAATGGAATGGCAAGAGAGGATCTAATGTGAGCTGTAACCAGTCTAGTGAAGCTGCACTCATGAAAAAGATGATCAACTGATTCAGAAGCTGATCTGCACAGGCAGCACCAATTCATTCCAATCTAACCTTTTTTAATCAGATTGTCCCAAGTATGAACCCTATTCGATAGATAGACCCAATTGAAGCAAATAATCTTCAGTGGAATGCATAATTCCCAAATCTTGACAAAGATATCAGTTGGTCTGCTAGTGACAGAGATATTCGCAATCAACTCATACATTAAGTTGGATTTAACCGAGCCTGTTAACTTGTTATACATCCACACCAGAGTATCAGGTGTATTGCTGATGTGTATTCCTCCATGTTGTAGACCTTTAATATAATTAGAACAAGCTTCCTTCCATTTACCACCCAGTTCGAGCTCTTCTGCAGAGATTCAATAATCTGTAGAAGTAGTAGCAACCCATTTATTCAGGACATCTGATAGTGATAGTATACCATAATCTTCCAGATAAAGTCTAATATCCTCTGGTAATATATAATCAGAAGTGAGACCAACAATAGGGTCAATGCCAACTTTAATGTTTTTGCCATTACTAGTCTTCCACCCAAGACATCTAGTAATCCATGATATGGTCTGATAAAACCATTCCACATATGAGAGGTAACCTGAACCTTGAAGGAATGTTGTCTGAGCTAGACATCAGTAGGTAGATTCTTAAGATATTTATGCTTGATGATTTGAGACCAAAGTCCATCTCCATTGAGTACAATCCAGAGGCTTTTGGTTCGTAAGGCCAAACTAAACCAATCAAGATTTTTTATGTTCCAGCCTCCAAGTTCATAAGGTTTGGAAATGGTAAGCCAATCTACCAGATGATACTTATGTTTTCCTTGCCAGCTTCCCCATAAAAAAATGAAGATGTATTTTTGGATGTAATTCAATATGGTGTTGGGCATGCGAGCTAGTGAGAGCCAATACACCGCAAGACTCATCAAAATAGATTTGACCAGAACTAGTTTTCCACCAAGAGAGAGTAAGTTGTATGTCTAGTTGCTCAGTTTTTTTTCAAACTTCTGTAAGAACCATCTCTAGTCCTTGATTCCGTATCCCAATGGTTTGAGGTAATATCCCAGGTACTTAAAACTAGAAGCAATGGGCTCGATTTTGTAGGGCATGAAATTGAAAATTTGATGTCTGACCAGCTCCTCAATATTATTATATAGAAAGGATGATTTGTCTGTATTGATTTCCATTCCAGTAGCAGAAAAAAAAGTATCCAGAATGTCTTTATAATGCTGCCACTCACCCAGCGTGCCTGAACCAAATAGAATAGCATCATCTACGAAGAGCAGATGAGTAAGATACATACTAGGAGCAACTTTGATGCTTACATACTTGCATATTAACACACAAAGCAGGGTCGAGATTGAAATTAACATTAGCACAATTTCATTATGCTTACAACATGTATTATTCATAATTGAAAAGAGCTATGTGCAACGCAAAATAATTGAATTTAATAATTTTAAGTCTCATTGAGAGATATATTTTACATATATGATAGAATTGCATATAACAATAAAACTTAAATCCTTTGTACTATGATGAAATCTCATATATCTTAGCGTAATGATAAAAAAGTACGAAATGCTTTAGAGAGGGTGGAGAGGTATTTTAGTTTGCAAATAGTCATACATATAGGGATTTTTTAAATTAAAGTATTAGTGACAAAATTTGCAATAGGTTTTTAAGACAAAAAAAAATGTAAAATAAAAGAGGTATGAGAAATTTGATGAAAAAATGGATAACTAAAAAATAGTGAAAATAATGGTATTTTTAAGTCAAACTTTGTATTAATGAGAAACTAGGTATTAGTGGAAATAAGTGGATCTTTTAATTTGGAATGTATTAAGAGAGTTCATTTTCTCCTTGATTTATGAATACATTCCAACAATGTATGTTTTTTGTTTTCTCATGATAAGCAATGCAACATGTAACCACTCTTGATGTAAATACCTTTTAGTATTTTATATCTATTTGATCTCATCCTTATCCAAATTGGGGTTCCTATTCTTGGGGTTAATTGGATTATGGCCTGTCTCACTTCAACAAATTTCGCTGTCCTTATCAATGGCACACCCTCGAAGTTTTTTAAATCCTCTCGTGGTATCCAACAAGGCTGTCCCTTATCTCCCTTGCTTTTCATTCTTGTCATTGAAGGACTCATCCTCATGATTGCAGATGCCAGGGATCATGGTCTCATCAAAGGCATAAAGATTTCTTCTTCACTTGCCCTTATGCATCTCCTTTTTGTGGATGATGTAATACTCTTGGGCTTTGGTACCCTATCTAAGTGGATGGATTTCGAAGTCATTTTGAGTACTTTCTACAAGGCATCAGGGATGTGCATTAGCGTGGATAAATCATGCTTTCTTTTCAACAATCTGGATGTTGAAATTGGTACTGACATAGAACGAATTATGCCCTATAAAATGGAACCTATTGCTTCCGGGTTCAAATACCTTGACTATCAACTCAAGCCTCTGGGGTATAGGATCAATGATTGGCATTGGCTTGTCCAAAAATTTGAAAACATAATTCTTCATTGGTCGCACAAGCTTCTCTCTCTTGGAGGCCATTTGATCCTTTTTCAAGATGTTCTGACAAGCATTCCTGTCTACTTGTTGGGACTAGCCCCCATTCCTGTATCTGTTATTAATAAACTCAGAATTATTACTTTTGATTTTTTATGGGGCTCTTCTGGCAATAAAAACAGGTACCATCTGTCCAATTAGCAGCAACTCTCTTGGCCAAAAAAGAATGGGGGGTGGGGTATCAAGAATTTACATTGGTTCAATATTGTTTTAAGACTTAAGAACTTTTGGATGGTTCTCCAGAATGATGGTTTATGGCATCAGGTAATAATAAGCAAATATTTGAAGAATTCTTCGGTTGTTGATTGGCTTCGTGGTAAAAAATTCCATTCTTGTGGAGGCTCTATTATTTGGAGGGGATTCTTGCAAACCCTTCCTTGGCTAGGTTGTGGATTAGCTTGGCAAGTGGGCAATGGAAATAACATATTTCGTGGCATCCTTCTTGGCCTTGACCCTTCGTGGGTGCATCACATTTACTGTCATTTCCTACGGGGATTCTTGCTTACTTAGAAGATCTGGAGATTACCTCCCTCGCTAGTGCTCGTACTTTACTCTCCAGTTCTCGCAACTATTGGTATACTGCAGAGGACCTTTGCATTGCGGGAGAGTGGAAATCAGCTTGGGAATATTTCATGCATAGTCTAGATTTGGGTGGTATTAGTTTGTATGCACAATCTGACACTCTTATTTGGGCTCACAATAAGCAGAATGGCTCCGTTTCTGCAAACATGTTATATGATTACATTGTTCAATCATCGAATCCTTCGATTGGTATCTGCCTTCTCGATCTCATCTGGAATGGTACTCTGCCCAGAAAGATTAGTTGTTTTGTTTTGTTGGCATTATCGGACAAATTGCTCACCTGGAATAATCTCCAGAAAAGGGGATGGATTGGTCCTAGTATGTGTGCACTCTGTTGTGCAAATGATGACAGTGCACATCATTTATTTGTACACTGCTCGGTTTGGAAGAACATTCTCTCTATTCTATGTGAACAACATCACATTCCACCTTTCAGTCAGTTTGGTTATCTCGTTGAATTTCTGGAAAAATGGATTGTCAGTTTCTCCAAGCACTCCATTTGCTGCTGTCTACCCTTCCACATCATGTGGGTTTTATGGAAAGCAAGAAATTACTGTGTATTTTGAAGCGAGAAAGCTATCTATACTCAGTTTGATTCAATAGGTGGTATATTTCTCTCAGATGTATTGCCCTATAGCAAAGAAAAGGAAAAAATCAAAAGTTTTGGGACCTGGTCCTAAACTCGATTACCCTTGTGGGTTTTTCGATGGAGCATCTGCAAAAAATATTGGAGCCGTTGGTTTCTACCTGTACTTGAATGAGTCACATTCCTTTGAGTTTGTTGTGGGGGTAGGACTGTGCACCAATACAAAAGCAGAACTGGTTGGGCTTTGGGCCCTTCTGTTTTCCACCCAAATGATGGGGATTCCCACACTCAGGGTTTTTGGTGACTCCTCAGCCATCATCAACTGGGAAAAGGGTAATGCTACCCTCTCTCCATCTAAACTCCATTCCTGGTGTCGGGAGACTAGAAAGCTTTACACACACATTCTATATTTGTCATTTAGCCATATCTACCGTGAACACAATCAGCGAGCTGACCGTCTTTCTAAAGTTGCTCTTACTTTGGCTCCGAGATTTGGCTCATACTCTGAATTTTTTCATGGTCATTTGACCTCTAAGGACAATTTCAAGCTCTTTTGAGTTGGTGCGGGAGCTTGCTCCCCCTTTTTATGCACCCTTTTTTATCATGTATGGAGTAGGCTCCTTTAGAATACTGATTCTGTGCTCTTTTTGTACATGGTAGATATGGGGTGGACTGATAGCTTTTACTAATGGGTATTATTGACATGTTGGATGAGCATGGGGCCCTCCCCCACAACACTAGTTGAGTTGTGACTCTTCTGGATGTGGATGTTTGGAAATATGCCACATATTTGATCCTCTGCTATGATTGTAGCCCATAACTTGGGCGGGCTCAACAGATGCCCTTTGATTCTTATGAATATCAAGAACAGGCTTTTTTCTTTCTGAATTTTTTTTATATCTATTTGAATACTAAATTATATATATATATATATGTGTGTGTGTGTGTGTGTGTGTGTGTGTGTGTGTGTGTGTGTTTAATTACTATTTCAATTATTTTTTTTCATTAAGTCATCTTTAATTTTAAAAAGTGAAGAGTTTTTTTAATTATTATAAGTTTTCCTTTTAAAAACATATATTTTGGTAGTACAAGTATTCACCAAAATGCTTTTATATTAAACTACAAACATATAGATCACACATAGAGACTAGACTCTTTTTTATCTAGTTATTGACTTATTAGAAATGGACATGTGGTGCAATGTAATCACAAGGAGTTTAGAACTACATAATTATCACACATCTTTCTCTTTACATATAGAACTTGTTAGTAATAAACTTTCCTTAAATAAAAATATGAATGGTTATAAAATATCTCTTAAATTGTTTAAATTTATATTTTTATAAAGTTTATATAATTATGAAATAAAATAAAAATATATAATTTGTAATAGTTAAGAAAGGAAACCAATAAAAAAATACTTGGAATCGAGAAAATGTCACATTGAATACTATGATTTAAAAATTAACCAAAGTAAAGTCAATTGAGAGAACTCATAACCACTAGTCGAAGGCAATAACTCTCAAGTTTAACACTTTTAACCATCCACCTATTTTTTATTTCTCCTTAATTAATTAAAGCTTTCAACCATCCACTTATTTTTCATTTCTAGTTATCTAACTATTAATTTTTATTTGCAGTTATGATAACTCTAATAAGATGTAAAAGAGGTGTTTTACTATATATTTCTAGCAAAAGACCTCCCCCCAAATCGAGAGAGTGTACGCACGACTTACCAATTGAGCTAACCCTTGGGGCTATGTTTTACTATATATTAAAACAATACTTTTGTGATGGTCCTTTAAGAAAGACCTCTTAACCAAAGATGTGAACACTCAAGTTATAATAATTTTTTTAAAAATGCTAAACTTTTAAGGATTTTGATTTTTTTTAATTGGTTATACTATTATTTAGAAAAGAATCTTTTTCAAAATTGACATTTTAGATTGATTTTTTTAATAAAAAAGTTTAAAACTTTAAAATAATTAAATGGTATAATGTTATGATTCTATCCATTCAAAATAAATTACCGAAAAAAATGTCAATTTTCTTTTCAATATTATTTGAAATGTGACGAAAATACTCATTTTATTCTAACTCTGTATGGGCTCTCTCACACACATGTTTCATTGAGGTTTGGTCATTTTGTTGAAAATGCCAATCCACTTCGTCTTGGTCTTTCCTTACACATCTGTTTTTAAATGCAAATTGGCAAATTCATTTACTGCCTAAGTGACTGCTGTCAGTTGCTATGTCTTATAGACAACTCTCTGCCACTGTCAGTTTTCATTTTAATGTCACATCAGATGATATCAGCGGAACCCCTGAATGGTCTTATCAGGCAGCCTTCCATAATCTCTGCCCAACTTGCAGCCCAAGGGAGTCGGGACTCGGGACTTGCTTTTCTTCGCTTGCGTTTGTCCTGCATTTAACAAGCCGTAAAGGAAACTTCTGCTGTTCACATTCAACAAGCTGTAAAGGTGACTTTGCTGTTGATCGATTGTGATAGGAAGGTTAGAAAGTTCCTGTGCATTTATACATTTAACCATATCCAACCAGCTGTAAAAGTTAGCTTTATTGATTGATAGGAAATGTTAGAAAGTTCCTGGAAAGACCACGAAGTTGCAAGATAGACATCTCAAAGTGAATGGACGAGCTTTATAAATAATCTGCAATAATTTCTTTAAATACCAGATACAAATTTTGGGTCAGATTTCTTGTTACTTCCCCAGAAAGATTATAGAATTCTTGTTAGTATTGCTTGACGGGTTGAGTGAAGTGAGGAGAAAATCAAGTCATTTTGTAGATTTTCAAATATCTCTGTCACTGATTTTCTTGTGGTATAAGAGGGATTGCTCTGAGCAAGTCACATAATGGCTGATTTCCTATCTGGATTTATTAGTAAAGGCATCGAAAAAGCAGTCGCCCAGATTCTTCACCAGGCTAACATTGCGCTCCGCTGCAGGAAAGAATTGAACTCTTTGACAGATCTAGTAACGAGCATAAAGCCTATCGCAGCACAGATCCATCAATACCGTCTGTATTTGAATAGAGAAAGAGGAACATCCATTGTTCAAAGCCGTAATAATGCTTCACAATGGGTTCAAAAGCTCCACAGCCTTCTCCAACAAGCACTGCCAATAGTGCAACAGTGCACAATACCAAGTATCAATGTTTATGCTCATTATCGAATGAGCAGAAATATCAGTAATTTGATTTCAGAGATCAAGAAGCATCTGGATCTGGTTCCTTTAATTCTACTAGAGCAGCAGACACAGATTTACATGGAGGTACGGGGAGAAAGCGACCAAGCTTCAAGCAGTACTTATGCATCCACCTCTAGAGCTCTTGCGCCAACCCGGAGTTTTTTCATTGAGGAATCCGTTATAATTGGACAAGATCAAGACTTTCAAAGAGTCGAGAAGTTGGTGATCGATGATGGAGAGGTGAACTCTCTTTTGGGCATTGGCGTTGTTGGCAAGGGCGGATCAGGAAAAACGCTACTTCTCAAGACCGTCTTCAACAGCCAAAAGGTGAAGACTCTCTTACATGATGGCCTTTTGCTTTGGTTGACTGTTTCAGTCACCCTCTTTTTCAAGTCTTAGAATTGATCTCTGTCAACAAATAGCTGTGCAAACAAATGAACACCATGATCAAAGTATGAACGAAGAGGATAGAAAAAGATGGTTGAGTCAGAGAATGCGGGCCAAGAGGTTTCCCCTCTTCCTAGATGATGTCTGGGGAGAGGGCGGGAAATTGCTGGAGGAACTGGGTCTCAGCAGACGCACCGAGCACTCGAACTCCAAAATTATTGTAAGTTCGAGGAATCGCAGAGCACTGGTTGAGATGGGAATTGCAGATGCATCTATAATGGCAGTGGGGGATTTGAGCGAAGATGAGAGTTGGGAATTATTTGCTCATCATGCGTTTCCATATAACCATGGAAATCCGCCTGCAAACATTGACAAGACAAGGGCAAAGCTTGTGCGTGACAAGTGTGGGGGACTTCCCCTTGCAATCAAAGTGACTGGGAGAACGATGGCCGGCATTACTGATGCACAAGAGTGGGAATTCGCGATACTGAGGCTGCCAGGCTCCGACAGCGAAGATCATCACGCTCTCCATGATCGCTTAAGGTGGAGCTACGACGCACTGGGAAACTATGATGTCAATCTCCAATTGTGCTTTCTGTACTTAGCTGCCTTCCGAGAAGACCAAATTATTGATGTCGAGGTCCAGTTGATTCCACTCTGGGTAGGAGAACGGCTTCTTGAAATGAATCAGCGTAGCCACGACCCGTTTGACATGGGAAGAATATACGCTATCCTTTTAGCTGATCGTTGTTTGATTGAGGCAGTTCTCAAAGACGTTGATGGCCGCGTGGTCCGCTGCAGGATGCACGATGTGCTCCGTAATTTAGCTATTCAAATTGCTGAGCAAGAAGAAAACTTCTACTGCCGCTCAGGTAAGGGCTTGACAGCATTGCTTGAAAATGAGTATTCAAGATGCACCGGGCTTTTCTTGAGGGACAACGAATTGAATTCGCTTCCCAAGTCACTTACAGCTTCAGAGATCTGCTCATTGTTGATGGGTGGAAACAATATTATAGAAATTCCAAGAAAGGTGATAGGGAGTATGATCTCTCTCAAGGTTCTGGATTTGAATGGCCTGTCCGTCAAGTCATTGCCAAAGAGTGTAGGGTGTTTGAAACAGCTAGTATGGTTGAGATTACAAGGCATGCCCATCAAAAGGTTGCCTGCAGCTGTGACAAATCTTGCCAGTCTCCAAATCCTTGACCTTTGTTGGTCTCGAATCACAGAATTACCGTGTGGCATTGATAAGCTAAGATCCCTGAGGTATCTGGACCTTTCCGATTGTGATGATTTGCAATGCCTTCCTCGTAGTATCTCACGCCTTACCTCTCTGCAGTACTTGGACACTCAGAGATCCAGGAATGTGTGTACAAAACATGACAAAAAGAAAGGTGCTTCAATTAATGATTTGCGCTCTCTAACACAACTGAAAACGTTACGCTTAAGCAACAAAGGGGCAGAAAAAATTAGCAAGGGGGCACTCGGGAGTATGCTTCAAATGGAGACACTCCACTTGCAAGATAAAATGATGAGAAGTTTACCAAGTGACATGGTCAATATGTCAAAGTTAAAATGCACGACAGGTTTTGTGAATTTCACAATTTGATTCATCTTCAATTATGGCATTGTCATGGGTTAAAAGAACTTTGAGAGTTGCATAAACTTAAGAGTTTAAAGCAAGTAGATGTATGGTATTGTTCGAAGTTAAAGAAGCTTTCAGAAGAATTTGGTGAGAAGGGGGCATTTCCTTTGTTGGAGGTATTTTCATTAGTTCATTTAGTTGAACTAGAGGAGTTGCCAACAATAATATTAAAAGAGGGTGTAATGCTTTCACTCAAAATATCCACTCTCATAAAATGTGAAGCATTAAAGAGGTTGCCAGAAAATTATTTGTATCTCAAAGCTCTCAAAAAAATAAGAGTGTATGGCTGTTCCATGGTATTAGAAAATCTAGCAAAGATGAAGATAGTAGACACAAAAGTAGAAGTGGTAACAATGTCTAGCATAAATACACATGGAATTATGGAAAGGTATTTTCAAACAGTAAGGACGGTTGGCTCTATAGTGAAATTTGGTACAATGAGCTTTACCTTTTTGTGGGAAGTCTTTACAGAAATTTATAAAGTTTTTACATATTTTTAAAATTATAATAAAGTTTTGATCTATAAAAATTAGATTTTATTTGGTATTTTGGTTACAAATTAAATTCAAATGACAATTAACAAATGTTATCATAACAATTCATTAAAAATAAATAAAAGACACATGGTTGGTTTAAATAATAAATGTTGTCATATTGTACATTAATTGTTTATTTAGAGTGCATTTATCAAATTTTGAATTCTCACTTTTCTCATTAGAAGAAATTTTTTTGTGAGAAAATAAAAGAGCTTATGCTTTAAATAATTATTGTTTTATTTATAAATTATAATAATATTATGTATTTATGAAACAAGAACATACAAAGCAATTCATGTTTGAAATAAGTTTTTAATGTGAGATACTTTTCTTTTTTAATTTTCTATGAAAGTGGTGGGGATATGGTAATTATTATTTAATAATGCTAAAAGTTTCGAGTAGATAGAAGTAATGGAAATTTTCCTTTAACTTAAAATTTTTTTTGGACTTTGGAAAAAATATAATAAACTCTTCATACTTTTAAAAAGAATCATCGGTTAACGTAGAAGAAATAGATGAATTCTCATGGTACAAACCCTTGTCCCCTTAGATCTAGGAGATAATATGGGATAATAATGGAATCCATTCACAAAATTCCTTTGATTTCAATAAATCACTAAATATGAGGTATTGAAGTTCCCTTAAATTTATTTCTATAGACAAGGAATCCAATCAACACTTATGTTTTGAATGCTCTTATATATACACAAGGAATCCAATCAACACTTTTGTTTTCAATGCTCTTATGTAGACATGGTTTTGGAAGAAGTTCTAATAAAATAAAACATGGTGGTATCTAAATGAGCCAAATTCTATAATGTTACCATTATACCTTATCTCTCTAAACTTTCGAGTGAAAAAAGATATATAGATATAGATATATATATAAATTTAATGTTTTATGTAGACCTTACAACCTATATTCATTTTTTATCTAGTATGGATGGAAAGGAACAACAGAAGCTTCAAAGAACAAAATATACCTCCTCGTAAATCAACAGTTACAACAACTCTTCTAAGGGAAACCTTAGTCAATGACTATAGTAAAGATAGAAATACAAAAAATTTCAGCAAAATAAAAATGATTGTCCTAATATTTTTACATTTTTAGTAAAAATGCTTCTTATCATCACATGAATATATTTATGTCAAAAAGATAAACATGCAGTGGAAGGGTATATACAATGGTACTTGCATCCTTTTACTCAAAGAAAAAAAGAACATATATAAAATCCTAATAGGAAGCAAGATCTAACAGTTTAGCATCCCTAAGAGACATAAATCCTTTGCAAACAACTTCATGCATACCTTCTCTCTCCACATATGACAATTGAAAAAAAATAGCTAAACTTGTTCTCAAAAACATATTTACATTGAAGCTCCCAAAGAACGAACATACTTGAAATTCTCAAGCAATACTAGATATCGCTTAGAGGTGAGTATGCTAAGGATCTAGAGTCGCTGAAAAGAAACTACATGCTAATGCAAACTCCCCTAAAGAAAAGGTGCCTACTCTACCTTGAACATGGTCCCAACAAGACATAGAAAAATGATATTACATAATAAATGCTTCAGAATTTCAACCTAAGGGAGGAAGGTAAAACACCATTTTACAGACTCCACTCTTATCTACACTACAACAAAAATAGGCAATTAGTGCCTAATTTAGCATTATTTTTAGTGTATTTTTTCCTACAATTGGCTCTTGGACCGATTTTGGCACTAAACTTCATTTCAATGAAACACACCTAGTTATTTCCAGGTTTAGCACCCAATTTATCATCAAGTTTTGCGCTATCTTTAGCACCATGTTTAGCGCTAGGAATAGAGCCTAGTTTAGAGCCAAGAATAACACCTAAAAAGGGAATATGCTTTCTTTCAAAGCCTATTGTAACACCTTGTTTGTCTTCCTATTTAGCACCATGTTTAGATTCCACTTTAGTGCCATGCTTGGATTCCACTTTAACACCCAATTTGGCATCCATGTTTGCTTCCACTTTAGCACCAAATTTGGCATCCATATTTACTTCCACATTAATGCCACTTTTGGCTTCACATTTAGCATCTTATTTTGCTTCATGTTTTGCTTCCCATTTTGCTTCCACATTGGCATGGCACTTACCTTCCCATTTAGCACCTAGTCTTGCTTCCTTGTTGACTTCCAGTTTTGCTACATTTTTGGCTTCTAGTTTTGCTTCTCCAATAGTGCCACATATGGATTCCCATTTAGCACCAAGTTTTTCTTCAAATTTCTTTCACATTTGTGGAACATTTGGCTTCCAATTTAGCTTCTAGTTGTTCTTCCACTTTTGTTTCCTTATTAGCACCACATTTGACTTCCTATTTAGTGCATATGTTTCTGTCCAATTTTGCACCAATATTGGCTTCCACATTGGTACCACATTAAGTTTTTCTTCCTTGTTATGACCACCGTTATTTATTTATTTCATTATTTTCAATCAAATAATTATACATATAATAAGTGTTGAATAATAGAATGAAATATACAAAAACAGGTATCGCAATTCAAAATTATAGCATAATATTTATGAAGAAAACTAAGGGAGATGGACAACATTCGTCCAAAGTGTTAATGTAATCATACTTATTAATTATTCAAAAAAAAATCGACAACTTCTAATATATATGAATTAACAAGATAATATTGATAACATCATCATCATCTTTCATCAAAAGAAGTGAAATTCAAAATATATCATTAGATGAATAACTTATCATGGAGATCATTATAGTAAAGTAAACCGAACAAATCAAATATATATAGGATGAAATACCAATATCAGAAGAACTACATTTTATGATCTCTATATGTATAAAAGTCATAATTATAAAGGTATATATATAGTGATATCTCAACAACAATCCACTATACAAGTCAATATGATCCACATTGTAATATAAATTTGGTTGTAAAAACTAATATACATCTCCAATTATAGCATGGACATAATAATAAACATCAACATGCTCATGAGTTGCATCACTAGCTACCACCACCAACATAATCAACGTAGTTGTCGCCGTCATCCTAATCATCTTGATCAATGTTGTCACCATTTCCATCATCGTCTTAATTCGATCCATCATCATCATCATCTGATCTAATCTCAACATAGTCTGGATCATCAGCGATGGAATCACCATCTGCAATGTTCTGGGAAAAATACATTCAATATTAAATGTTAGTATTAATTTCATGCCCTAATACATATGCGTTATATTTATAATGTTACATCATACTAAAGTGCAACAGAATATAATAAAATGGCAATTAATATGTGTGGCACAACAATATGACCACAAAAGAAAGTGCAAAACAATAGAAGTAAATGACAATTGCAGAAGATGAAATATACAAATTAAATAGTATAAGATGTATGAAATACCAAAAATATAAGTCATAATCTCCTTTCTTTTTTGTTTTAAGATGAATGCTAAAGTTATAGGTTTGTTGTGGATCTCAAAGATGACCTGCCATTTTAATGAGTTGTGGAACTTGCACGGCAAGTCTGCAGGTAAAGGCTAGTGGGTTGTTGGATATGTTATGCCTTGTTGAAGAGGGATCTTCTCATAAAATATAACTTCTACTTATAATTTCTCTTTTAAGAAAATTAAACAAGCATATAAACACCTAGATGTAATAACATAGAACATAGAAGATAGTTTCATATCCTGATGAAGGTGACCTCAATCTTGCACTCCTTAGATATAATTTTATCTGAGAAAAAGTGCATCCTATATTATCATTTTCGTCTTGGCCATAAAACCTCAGCTCTGAAGTACCCCTATGCAAAGGTTTTGAGTGCTCACTCTTCTTATAGACCAAATTCACATTCCCATTCCTATCCCACAGTTTAACCATATCCCTATTCCTCTACAAAATTATTGCAATATCATTTCAAATTTTGGGTTACCATCTCTTAGTTTCCTGAATAATTTTGTTATCCCAAGAGCCACTTTTTTGGCATCTACTTGATAATTAATCCCTACTATTTTATCATCTCCTATCACTATTTTTGCTAACATATCGATGATGTCCCTAAGATCACTTTAGCACTAGATTTATGGCCTATGGGGAGGATGTTATGTAAAATACTTTTATTAATATTAAAGTTGTTCTCAATGTGACACTTGTACCCCCATGTTTTCCCTTTTATCAACTTGCATAACAATTAGCATGATTAATGTTATCTCACCAAGTTCATGCTATCTCACCAAGTTGAGTTATTACAAAATTGACAACAATGTTAGATGCATTAATAATACAAGAAATTTCTTCAACCAATAAGGAAATATTAATATGGGAGCTTTGATTAGAAATTTATTGCACATTTAAAAGTATTCTCGATAATATATAAACCATGTAAATTAAACTTCTAGTCAAAGTAGTTTATCCAAAGGAATGTAATGTCAAAATAGTGCCTTGTCAACATTTTATAACATCACGTATGTCCCAAGAGATTTTTCATATGCCTAGGGTTAGTCATAGGTTTCAAGTCTAAGACATCATGCAATAATATATTAAGGCAATACAAACTATTTTGTTTCATGTTTGTTCACATTCGATCTAAGTTTACATAAATGTATGAACTTTTGGAGGAAGGCATAGAGAGAGGAAAAATAATCCATTTTATTAGGTTTCCACACATGACTATGTCCTTAGCTATCCATCTATGTAGCACACATGCCCTAGTTTAGGCCATGATTGTGACAAGTACTAGTCCGCCAAGGTAGCACATAAACGTATTAACATGGTCAAACTCTAGAGCTACCCAAGGTTGAATGTTGTAGCTATGAAACTAGAAATAGTAGTGTGTTTGCAACAAAACACCATTTATCCACTATGATTTATGGCTATGTTGTTTGCTTGTATGTATATCTCACTATGATGAGTTTGTGTGACTCTATACATATGATACACTGACCAAATTTGCACACCCATACTTGACAATTTCATGGGGTGAGCTCACATTTATGTGACTCCATTGGTGATAGATTTAGTTTGTGTCTAACTTCTTCTAGGATTAAATCTCTCCACTTAGGAGTTGTTGGACATTAATAATTGTCCTACTTTGCTTGATTTTATTATAGTGTATACCATTTTTCCATTTGGACCATTTGTTCCTTAATGCTAACTTGATCAATTTTCATGGATACTTATCTAATAGCCTACTCTTTACTCGATGCCAACTCTTGCAACTAGATATTTAGAAATTCATGTGACATATTCATTACCATTATTGGACAACATCAATAATTCATATAACATATTATTTACCATCATTCTCCAATATCAATGACATATGTATTTAGGGGATCCGCACTGAAAATCAAACAAATGACCATATAAGATGATAGGTCTAGCTTGCATTCGTTTTCTCCAATCTACTTGACGATGGTGTAAGGGTCATACTAAGAAACTTGATTTGTTTTGTTTCCTTAGATAGTTTATGAAGGTATATTTCACTTAAATGTAGTCTGAGTGGTTGTGGGATGGAGTGTTATCCTCCTCACCCAGGTTATATTCTTGTTAGTGACATGTGGAGATCATAATGAGTTTATTGTTGTAATGGCCTTTAAACTTACCATAACTTGATAAATGAAACTCAAATTGATGAACCTTCAATTCCATTGGACTTGTGTCATCGAATTACACCTAGATACAACCCTCACTTATGAGTCCATCTGGCATGGACTTAGTCATGTTTTATTCAATAATTTATGAAATTAGGATTTTTCTAAGTAACATGCAATGCAATTTTTGCATCACGGGGTAATTTCAAAACTATGCCAATAAAGTGTGTGGACATTGTGTTTATGTTTGAATTACCCAAATAAACTTGCAGAAGGTTATGGAACTCAATTCTTCTACTCATGTTGACTTTTATGCCCTCGATAGAAATTTGCTAATAGTCTTTGAATAACTTTAGGAAGTGAATTGAAACTTGTCATAACTTGAAAATTGAAACTCGGATCAATGAACCATTAGTTCCATTTGACTCATCACATCATATTTCATCAAGGGATAACCCTTCCTTGTGAGTCCATAAACTAGATGTTGTTTTTATTCAATGATTTCCAAAACTGTGGTTTCGCTAAGTAGCATGGAATGCAATTTTCACAGCACAGGGTAATTTTTTTTAAACTATACTAATGCAATGTGTGGACATGGTGGTCATGTTGAGCTTGCATAAACAAAAATCCAAGAGGTTAGAACACTCAACTATGTTGATAGGATTCGATTTTATGCCCTCAGCATAAATTCGCCAACTGTCCTTGAATGACTTTATGACATGAGTCAAAACTCGCCATAACTTGATAATCAGGACTTGGATCAAAAAATCATCGATTCCATTAGAATTGCAGCATTGGATTACACCTAGGATAACCCTCCCCTTGATTCCATGTATCATAGTTTTTATTCAATAATTTTTGGGACTAGGGTTTTTCTAAGTAACATGCAATAAAAAAATTGCATCTTAGGGTAAAAATTTTAAAATTCTATCGAGAGAGAATGTGGCCATTGTGGTGATCTCAACATTTCCCAAATAAACTTGAAGGAGGTTATGGCACTCAACTGTACTACTCATATTAGTTTCTATGCCCTCAATAAAAAATCATGAAGTGTCCCTGAATGTATTTAGGAAAAAGAGTTGAAACTCCCCATAACATGATAATCTATTATAATCAACAAATTGCCAATTATGTTGGACTTGTGACATTTCATTAAACTTAGGGACAATACTCCCCCATACCTCTATGGACTAGATGTTATTGTATTCAATGGTTTGTAAAACTAGGATTTGTTAAGTAATATGCAATGCATTTGCACTTGTTAAGGTGTGTGGGCTGTTAAGCACGTCACAGGTTCAAACCTCGTTGAATCCTTGAGGGTGAATTGTGGGGGTCAGCGTACTCTCCTGGAGGTTATAGTGGCAGCTGTCGAAATCGACCTTGTGTCACAGGAGTACGAAACCAACTAGTTGCTAATTTTGCCAGATACCAAAAAAAAAAACACATGCAATGCATTTGCATCACAAAGTAAAAATTTTGAAAACTCTACCAATGGAGTTTGTGGACATTGTGGTCATGTATACCTTACCCAAAGAAACTTGCAAGAGGCTATGGAACTCAATTCTACTGCTTGGGTTAGGTTTTATGCCCTTAATGAAAATTCACCAAGTGTCCCTGAATGGATTTAGGAAGGGATTTTAAACTAACCATAACCTAATAACCAAGAATCAAATCGATGAAACATCGATTCCTGTGTACTCGTAACATCGGATTCCACCTAGGGATAAAATTCCCACATGAATGCATGTAAAAAATATTATTTTACCAACGTTCTTTAAGATTAGGGTTTTTCTAAATAACATGCAATTCAATCTTTGCATCATAGTGTAAAATTTTGAAAACTCTAGCAATGAAGCATGTGGACATTATGATCATGTCAACCTTTCCCACACAAAATTGTAGGAGGTTATGGCACTATATCCTTTTACTCGGATTAGTTTTTATGCCCTCGATTTGTTTTTTTCGAGTGTCCCTAAATGGCTTTAGCAAGCAATATGAAACTTGACATAACTTGATAATTTGGAATCAGAGCAATGAACCATAAATTCATTTGGGCTCATGACATTGGATGACACCTAAGGAAAAACCATTGTTGTGATTCCATGGATTTGATGTTGTTTTATTCTGTGATTTATGGAAATGGGGTTTTGCTAAGTAACTTGCAACGCAATATTGCATCAAAGGGTAAGCTTTTCAAAAATCTAGAATAGGAGTGTGTGTGGATTATGGTCATGTTATCCTTCCCAAACAAACTTGTAGGAGTTTATGACACTCAATGCTAATGCTTAGATTGGTTTTTATTCCCTCGGTAGAATTTCTCGAAATGTCCCTTAATGGCTTTACGAAGTGAGTTGAAACTTACCATGACTTGATAACCAAGAGTCTATTCAACAAACCATTGATTTAGTTGGATTCATGACATTATAGTACAACTACGAACAACCATCCTCTATGATTCCATGGATCAGATATTGTTTTTGATCAATAATTTTCTCAACTAGGGTTTTGCTATGTAACATGCAATGTAATTTTGGCATCACGGGGTATTTTTTTGAAAAATATGCCAATGGAGTGTCTAGGCATTGTGTTCATGCCATCATTTCCAAAACAAATTTGTAGGATATTACTAAAATCAATTATATCCACTCAGATTTGTTTTCATACCCTTGTAATAAATGTGCCAAGTGTCCTTGAATGGCTTTAGAAAGCAAGTTGAGACCCACCGTAACTTGATAAATGGGACTCTGATCAATGAATTATTGGTTTCCTTGGACTCGTAACATCATATGATATCTTATGGAAAACTAAGTAGAGGATTTTGGGCTAAAAAAATTGCAACCACTTGTCATTTAATTGATTTGTCACCTAGGTTAGCCATGGGTGAAAAAAATATAGAGGAATCTTGGAGTGAAGGAAAGCCATATATTTCTTACTTCAGAGTCTTTGGTTGTGAGGGTGATATGCATGTACCTAAGGAAAACAAGCAAATAATGGAAGAAAATTCCAGAAAGTGTGGGTTCATTGGTTATGGAGAGTTTGCAATGGAGACAAGGTATACAAGTTATAATTTCCAAATGAGCACATGAATAATTACAATATAGACGATGTCTTTAAAAGAGAAACCCAGAGAAGTTGAACCATGAAAGAAGCAACCTGATCAAAGGGCATCATTGTAAAGAAGGGTGGAGAATAAAATTTCATCAATAAGTTAGCATAATCAAGTTAAGGAGCATTCATATTGTTAGCATAGAGGACAATGATGCCAAACAAAACAAACTTAACATGTGTCATGTTCCCACCCCTCATCTCGGCGGAGATGACACGACTAACACAGCTACTATCTAATCCGAGCAATCTATCCCAATGAACGTGATAATTAAAATATTGATGCATTGAACATACATATATAGATTGCTATTGCAATATACAGTAGAAGCATACACATTCAAGCATTCAACACATTAGACATGTCCATCATAATTCATTTAAGAAAATAGAAGTGCAAAGATTTAAACGCAAGAATACTTATCTTGGACGAAGCTTGTCCCACAACCAGCTATGTCGCTGCAACGTTCCACCCAACCATAGGCCGGTGTGCTCATCAATCTCTTAGAAACACTGCCACCGCTGAGTTGGGCATGATTCCCCCAAGGAATAAGGAACACTAGTTGGCTCACACATAGCCAAGGATACAACAAAACTCAGCCAAGCCAATGCAGTTGGGTTTATCAAGCTACAAAGGAGCTAGAAAGGCTGAATACTAAGCTAGTGATCTCATCCACTGAGCTATGGACACCTGCACCAAATCTATCCTTGCTTCTAAACATATACCCAGCCAACACAAGGAAGCATCCCTTTCTCTGCTACACAGTCCCTCAGGATATGCCTTCCTTTCCAGTGATATTCAGGGTATGCAAAGAAGAAAACAACACCCCTAGATCTAGCTGTGAGGTTCCTTCAGACACTAGGTTTATCAAGCTGGTGAGATCCCATTTCCAATCCTAATTCAGTTCGGAGCAAAGCACAGATGCATACCCATCAAGATACACAATTCTGGGTTGAGGAAAAACAGTTTGGAATCCAATATCAAAAGTTCCCAACTGAAAAAATACAACCCCTGGGTCAAAATCGATTTCACCAAATGACCAATGGTTTCACATGGGTGAAAACGACTCAACATCCACTCAGAAAAATGTGGTGTCTTTTCCAATTCGTTTGGAATTACCAAAAATGATTTCCATCATGGAAAACAGTGGGGAAACGCATCAAAATTGTGGGGGAAAAAACCCAACCACAGAGCATTACAAAAACAAATTCCCAGCCAGAGGAAAATGAAGAAACGACTACCCACATGAGGGAAAACACACACAACAAACCCAAAAACGTGAATACCACACATAGAAATCTCCCAGCTGCTTGAGAGAGTCCCAACGTGGATGAATGATGGGTGAGAAAAACACCCAGGAGCCCCCAACCTTAAGGAAAACACACAGCAAGCAAAAACGTGAAGGTAAAATAGCTCCCAAGCTTCCACTGCGTGAGGAAAATGGAGAACGTGGGTGGATTTCCAAATGGGCATGGATTTTGGGTGTTAACTTGCCCCAAAAGTCAAAAAAAAATTTCCCAAAAATGGGTGCTTTCCCAAATTCGAATTTCTGACTTCCATAACTTGCCCATTCTCATGCAATAACTAACCCAACCAATTTCTAGTAGAATTAAATGATTGGTTGAATAAAACAAGAAAGTTAGTTGACAGCTTGATGGTTCTTTCATTGACAAGTGGCTTTCCTCATTGGCCCCAAAGGTTAAATATTCCCCCCCTTATCCTTAGGAAATCATGCCCCCATCTTGTTATTTGTTGCATTGACATAGTTGGTTGTGGGTTTTTAATTAAATTGCATATTTACATGATGACCAAAATTATAATGTGTCGACTATCACAAAATACCATCGGCAACAATTTTTAATCACCGAAACATAACCACACATTTCCCTTTGAAGGACAAATTGTGGAAGGGGTTTACACCAATCTCTTCTTAAGGGCACCATTCCCATGATTCTCTCTCAGGAAATATCGTGCCATGCACTCATCACTTAATAATGTTCACCATGCCATGATATGTATTAGTTACACTCCATGTTTTTAGGTGGTTCTTTGAGGGGATGTTACATACTTTACCCCTTGGAAGTAACATGGTCCTCGGTGTTACCTATTCTCCCAAAGTTTTGTGTTCATTTCTCTTCAATTTCTTATTGCTTGCTTCTGTATCACTTGCGATGTTCTTCATCTTTTCCTTGGTCATATTCCCCCCGAGCTTTGATCCTTCAAAACATGTACTTTCATGCAACTAAACCAAGTCTTCCAAAATTTATTCAGTAAATAGGTCATTATTTCTTAATCCAACTTTACAACATAAACAACAAGTCCTTTAGTAAAAACAACATTTGCAATTCATGAAACATATTCTAATATTTGTTTGTGATTTTATCTTCATAAGAAGGCCTAATACAATATTACCATCAAAAGAATTCATAAGTAATTCAGATTTACTTATATTTTTGAAGGATGTCTTTCACCTCCTATACTTGGATTCTTTTAACTCATCCTCAACTTGATATAGTCATTTATTTCATTTCTTTCATTCACAAGTTAGCATCATCTATTTCACATAATTTCAAGCAGTAACTTTTTTAACTTTACCATTCACCCACGTCCTTGAGGGAAATATTTCTACTTAAGTATTCACAGCATTATACGTTAAGACATTCAGTTGTCTAGTTATTTCAATAATTGTTAATATGTGTTCTACTATTCCATCATGAAGTTGAATCACTTCCAATAACACTTTTGTTGATGAACAAACTCTCCCTTGAGTTTTTTTCATTTTTAAAAGCTCTTTGCTGATCAT
>LPNX011190153.1:69941-82575 GCA_001517045.1 Pseudotsuga menziesii | reverse complement strand
ATAACAACATTCAAAGCCATACTTTCCAGCTCCAGGTTGAGTGTACTCCAAATGAAAATATTTTGAAGGAATTTTTACCACACCCCAGAGCACTGACAATTATGACACTATTGAATCCCAACCAATCCTAAGAATTAGTAGTTCCCATAACAGGGACATTTTAGGAAACCATGCCATGGGATTGTAAGGGATAACAAAAAACACCCTACAAACTAGATGATGTGTACCAACTAGAAAATGGGTGCTAGAAATCCTTTAGCTTTAAAGCAACCACAATGCAACTAAAATTAGAGGGCATCATGGCCAAATCAATGAGACGTCAAGCCATTCAAGTGGCCTGCAACCAAGATCATCATAGAAACTTGAGCCACTAGATGCCTTTCATGAGTGGATATGGAGCATCAATGGATTTTTTCTGCCCTTTATTCCTCATTCATTTTACTTTAATTATAACTAGTTTTTAGAATCCACCATAATTGGGATCTGATTGCTAGATTAGTTTTTTTTCCAAGTAAAAACCTCATAGAAAACCCTCTGATGGATCATTCAAAATATGTTATGATAGCTCCTTCAATGTCCTCGTAACTAAAATGGACTCTACCATAACAACACGTATTGATAGAAACCCTTTGGTTTCTTTCTTGCTTCCGCCATTCTGAATTTGCCCCCGTCTGTGTTTCCAAGCGTTGTTTTCTAAATTAACCTAGCACTCAGAGAGGAGAATGAAATATGAACATGTTCAAATGATTATTTTTCCTCATTTCAGGAATGTAATAACAGGGTGTGGGTTTGATGGGTAGTGAAATCACCTTTCCACCTTTGGCAATGATTTTTGTAGCCTGGTACAGAGAGCTCATATCCCACTTAGGATATTGAGTTGGGGGTTGATCTTTCGTTAATGAGGTGATAAGGTTCTCACCCATCCTCGTTAGTGATTGATGATGGGTCATGGGAAAAGATTGGAAGGGTGAAAAGAGGATTCCTTATTGAGGTATGGGATTCACTACAACAAATCCTAGAATTAGCATCCCATTTAGCATCCCCTTTTAGTGTATTTTTTTTTTTACATTGAGTGTTCAAACTAGACGCTAAATGGGATGCGTCATGGACAAAACATAAAGCATCCCAAAAAACATTTTTTTTTGCTTCCTAAATAGCATCCTTTATGATGTCCAAAATAGCATCTCTTTTTTTGTTTCTAGAATAGCATCCAACTTTGCTTCCTAAACAACATCAAGGCTATTTTCAAGAATAGCGCCCAACTTTGCTTCCTAAACAACGTCAAGGTTTTCTTCCTAAATAACGTCCTTCTTTGCTTCCTATAAAGTGTCCACTTTTGCTTCTTAAATGACACCCCCGTTAGCACCATACTTGCATCCTTAATAGCACCATGTTAGCATACAAATGATCATCCATTTTTTCTACCACTTTAGCATCCCATTTTGTACCATGTTTTACTTACAAATATGTGCCAATTTTCGCTTCCAAATTTGCTCCAATTTTTGCTTCCTTTTATGCATCATGTTTTCCTACCAAAATGACTTCAAATATTTCTTCTATTGTTGCACCATATTTTGCTTCCTATGTAGCTCCATGTTTTGCATCCAAAGTAGCATCTTATTTTGCTACCGTATCAACGCCATGTTTGGCTTCATCACTAGCACCATGTGTTGCATCCTTTTTAATTCCTAGTTTCGTTTCTCTCATGTTTTGGTCACTAATTTAGTCATTTTTAGTATTTAACTGATATTATAATATCATTAAGGCATGGAGGAATCGAACCACCAACCTCCTGCTTATAAGTTAGGTGCTATTCCATTGAGCTAGAACCCTTTAAGAATTTTAGAACATAACTTACAGAGTCCTCTATAATGGTAAAAAGGATCAATACACAACTTTGAGTATCTAATGGTTGAACAAGGCAATAGAGAAAGAGGATTTTGTAATAGAAGAAAGGGCACTCATCAACATCAACACTGTTGCATGCATGGGAAGATGACAATGTAATAGTACCAATTTGGTTACCTAAAATCATGTAGCTTGGGCACTATTATTATATCAAGACCTGAAGGGTGAAAAATATTTTTAAAATATTCATGAAAATTATGTTCCTAATGTAGAATCATAACATACAGAAGCTTGATCTTCTTTACATACTTTTGAACAATATCCTTGCCTCTTCTTATCTCTATCCATATTTTCACACTATTATCCATCATTAAAATCCTCTAATTTTTTCTGAAACCCATGGTTGTTTTCATCTCTCTTGGAATCTCTAGAGTTATCTCTAATGAGGAACCACAAGCTAAACTTGGAATTTCTTAGGACACTGCAAAATGGAACCTATAGTCTTCGACTAAATTCTGCAAATCAGCCTTACAATTTATAAACAACCAATATATTAGGCTTATGAATTTCAACTAACCTGCAATGCATAGATCCACAAGTGTTCCTATGATGAACTAAAAACCTAAGTTACCTGGTCTATTTTCACCACGTAAATTGAAAAAATATGGCCAATACAAAAACAGATGATAAAGCTTGTTAATTTTTCCATCAAATTTCCCAGTGCTTGATCTTTGACAAACTCCCATTTTTTCCAAAAAATCGCCAAATACAATGACTAAGCTTAGGAACCAAATTCACTGGGATATTGTAGGAGCCTAAGAGCATTAATTTGAACAAGTTGGAGTTAACTCTAATCATCTACTGCTCCACTTGGTGTGAATTCTTGCAACTCATCTTGGAAGAACTTGAATTGTGGTACAAGTAGGCTTCAAGAGGGATGATCTTTCTTATTTTGGACTTAATGCATTTCAAATGATGACACAAAATTTGTTCAACATGAGAAGGTGAGTAGATCAATATGCTTTTATCCTTTCATGGACATAATCCTTGTTGTTGATAGCTAAGTTATATTGCATGTAATGTCTATGATTTGAAATCAATAGTGATCATGCCTTGTAACAATGTCTAAGCCACTAAACCACCCTACATGGTAGACTTACCTACTGAATAAGTAAAATTATCAATGAGTGCCCATTATATACACCATAATAGGCACAAGTCTAGTCAAAACCATTTGGGTAACATATGATTGATGTCAAACACATGTCTTGAATGATCTTCAAGGAATAAATATAGCTCATCCATGGCTTCTAGATATCCTTAATTTATTGGCCTTTTGAGCTATAATGAGGTCATAATAGATACCCTATTAAATATTGACACTCTTTTCCATGAAAAAGAAATTAAAGAATCAAGTGTCTTAGCAACAAAAGAACATGCATTTCACATGGTTGGAGAAAAAATGACCCTGAATATAGTTGTAGTTTGTTGTTAATGAAATCATATGTTGCAATAAAAAATATATTTGGAAGAGAATAAATCTAAATGCAAAGAGCATGCATAAACCATGTTACCGCATATGTTAATGCACTCTTCTCTTCAACTATGGTTGTTTCCATTACAGAAACATGAGATGAATAGGAAGCACCTACACTAGCCTCTTTGGCAGGCGAGTTATACCTGTCAAAGATTTCAAACTAAAATGTGAAATATACCTTGCTTTGATGCACCATATGAAAATTTCTCTAGACAATAAAGAGGGAACCAACTTCATTGCAAATTACCCTAATGAAGGAGCCCCACTAAGCCAACCAGTGAGACCAGCGAGACCCAAAGAAATAGATAGTGGTAGAATTGTAGTGCTACTTTCTGTTATGGTTATCATGGTAGGGAATAAAGCTAAATGTGTTTATAAAGAACAAGAAATAACCAAAAAAATAAATATGCATTGAAACAAAATCAATTAAGCCTCAAGGAAAATAATTGAATCCCCAATAGCAACTTAAAAATGGCATATATATCTAGAATCCAGTTACAGAATCTAGATCACTTTTATTGGGATGCATTTAGACTACCAGATCCATATGCTTTCTGATCCCTTGAATCTTCCAAAACTTTTTTGACAACTGACTCTACCATTTATTTATCCACATCCTGCTTCTCTCTCTGCCTCAAATAATATGTTGATTCTTTCGTATCCCCAAATTTTTCCATTATTATTTTAAGGATACCAATCTTTGCATTATTCATGCCCTATTTCCACAACAGATTCCCTAGATTCATCATAAATTTCAGTGTTCTTAGAGTTATTACAATATATAGAAAAACTCAGAGACACTGCATCAATAAAGAAATACAATATTGGGCTCTTTTCCAAGTATGTTTCTTGCTTGGAATTCCACTCATATTTAATCCAAAACATCTTACTTACCAATGCAGGCCATCCTTGTAGCAACTCCATCATTCTTTTAGGTTTCTCTTCTGCACATTATGTTTCTCTTTCACCCCTGAAATCACTATCGTAATTTCCTCTTCATGCTATTTTCTACCTCTACTACAAACCGTTAGTCTTTTCCAACATAACTCATATGCTACATACAAGCATACAAGAACAAATACTTGCATTTACTTCATCCTTCAAACATTCCCCAAGAATCAATACCACATCCACTCTTTCTAGGTGCTATCCTAATGTCCTTGACCAGAATTCCCCATCTTCTCGAGTATGCAAATCTTGTTTCGAGGGATGTTTATTTGCTTATTGACCATTTAATTAATTAAATATCGATATCTTCATAAGTAGGTTGTCCTACACATTCTGGTAGTCTTCATGTTGTGGGACATTCTCTACACTCATTACATCCATACCATGTAGGTCATCCTCAATGACATTATCACCCCATATATTGTTAGTCAATATATTACCTATTCAAGCAGTCTCCATCATGGAAAACACTATCTGAAGGAGGTTGTATTGTGATGATCTCTAAGCCATATTTAATGCATGTCATCCAAGCACATCACCCATTGCTATGGAGGAAATCCTTAGAGATACCCCCTTCGGTTATCTTTACAAATTTTGCTTCTTCTGAATAGAATGCTTTTTTCCCCCCACAATTGCAATGATGGCTGTCAAATACCTCTCTAGGTTGTTATAAACTAATTTACAGCAAATATTTCCATGTTAGATACTTCAACATTCAGAAGAAATCGTAATAAACACTCTAGCCAAAATATTTGTTAGCTGGAATATTTCACCTCCTGCGGACAGTAAGGTCTTCCACGGGTTTGAATGGTTCAGATCCAGAACAAATAGATCATAGAGGTTGATAAATATCCCTAGACGTTGTAGATCATTGGAATACAAGGCTTTGATATTCCACCTGTGTACCTGCAGTCGAGCTCAACACAAAATGAATCAAAGCAACCAGAATATGATCTACTAATCTATGCTAGTGACTAAGGAATCTAGCAATATATATCTAAAATCAAACATCAACAATATATATGGGACAGAAAATCTAATTGCATTAGAAATATGAAGAATTTTACAACCAAGCCTTAGTGTTGACATGTATCTCCATGAAACCATCTCTTCATCCCCAAAATCTTCGACTCTAACTCTCTATGCTCTCTCCAAATGATATTGGGCCAATAATCAATCCAACAGCATAACAATACCTTCAATATTCTCCCCCCAACCATGGCTATGAGCTCATATTTATAGGGCTTTAATGGATAGAGATGGTTGAGAAATTAGTGGGTGGGGTTGCCTCTAAGATCCTAGGATGAGGGATCTCGATCTCAACCAACCCAGAACAGTAGGGATAAGGCAGTACAGGATGCTTATCATCTAGAAGCCTCGAGAAACTTCTCTTTTTCCCTTGTAACCCAAGGTACCGCACTTCTCCTTCTATGACAGAGCGGTTCTGGTAATAATAGCCTATGGACCAAGGGTAATGGGTGGTGGCACCTCTTTTGGACAACTGATGAAAGGTGATGCAAGCAAGGGTACCACTCTTGGATAAAGGGGCATGCACGGTGCTAGGAATTTGTATGAAAGATTGATAAAAAACCATTTTGTTTTCACTCCATAAGCCGGGATTCAGGGCAAGTATGTATTTCAAATTTCTTATGACATGATGGTGACAGGATTTTGGTATAACAGGATTCCCCCCAAAGCATGAGTCTTAGAGTGATATGATAAACAAGAGCTTTGAGAACAAGTCATCTCCAGGAGATGAAAATGTTGGCTCGATCAAAGTATGCAGTCAAATAGGCATATGTAGTACATCAATATGTTGACTCATAGACACAAGTAACGAAACTCATAGCTGCAGACCAATAAAAGGTAGATCCATGATTGGAATAAACAAGCATGGCTACGAGAATACAGCGTAGATCCATGTGATAGAGGACTCAAACTTGGACATAGCTACTAGACATACAACATAGATCTAGGTCATACAGACGCAAATTTGAGCATAACCACGACCATACAAATGTGGATCCATGCTAGATATACAAAAATCTGTCACAACCTAGGGAAAAAGCAATGAGCACTTTTAAACAAATGCCCATGGTCTTCGTCTCGTCTTCCACAAGGTACGATTCTATCCATGTGATTACAATGATCTGAATTCGAACATGGTAGAAACCACTTGATTACCGGCCAATGATGTGAACCGTTAACAAGTGTGAGGGAGATCACCATTAATGTCAATGATTCCCAAGGTACCCTAGTATAATCTACTGAGTGCGAATAGGTTTCCTGATGTCGAACACCCAATCGATTCTATCGATCAAAGGTCGATGATGTGAACCTATGTCGAGAGTGACAGAATCTGTCATTAAAGCATACAGATCTCAAGGTACTAAACATTGTTTCTAAGACTATTTCCTAGATGATGAGCTGATGTCAATGGGAATGGTCTCATTGAAGGAGGGCCATGATGAGTCCCACATCAACGACATGAAACTCGGAACATAGTTCTGTAATGATGTGAATGTAGTAACCATATGACTGACTCAAAGATACTAACACGAAGACTGTGTAGACTGCAGAGGTAAAAATTCTTCAGATCTCCTTTGAACATCAAGCGGCACGAAAAAATGACTTGGCAGCATGACTAGACAGGATAGATACATAATTCCATAGTGGACAATGCATTATTTTGAAAGACTCAAAGGATTGACATGACTCATGAAAGTGGATCGTCATGGGATCAACTGAATACCCAATTGACTGACATGATTGTGCAAAAACGTGCCATGTTCAAAGGTAACGACAAACAACTTCCATTATTTGCAAGATGATTCCCTTCCCATTTCCCCCATCATGATTGATGAGTGCCTCTTTTTAGTTTTACGAGTTCAAAGAGGGTAATGAACACTTGATATAGTTTGTCAGAAGACAAGTCGAGTCTCATATGTTTTACGAACCTGAGAGAGGAGGGGTTCGTTCCCAAAATGGGTCTCTCAATGTTTAATTTAATGAGTCCACTGAAAGAAAACTCGGTATCATTCATGTTTAGAGAGTCTAAACGATACGGAAGGAAACTCCGTGGGGGTCCTTTTTCATGTGATTTAGTCTCTAAGGCCCGAAAAAGTGTAACATCATACCTTAGAGAACTCTTCCAGTCACGATTGGCTGGAGTGTTCCTTTTTTGTAAATAGTCCTATCCAAACCGAAAAAGAGATAACCTACCGTCTGATGGAAGACTCTTCAAATACTTTAATGAGTGTGAATAAAACAAGATTGCTCAATGATCTTTTTGTATTTAAGGAGCCTAAAAATATTTTAAAGAGGACTCCATTAACCTTTTTCATGTTTTGAATCCAGAGCATGAAAAACTAATAAACTAAGATCAAACCAATTTTCATGTTTTAACCAGAGCATGAAAAATGAAAAGTAAGCTCAACACCATCTTCCTGTTTTTAACGAGCTCAAAGATCAGTTAAAGAATGCTCGAAGATTGGTTTCATTTTTACGCAAGCTTGAAACCAATAGGTAAACTATTCTTGAAAAATCCCATTAATATGATATACGAAGGTTGGAATCTTGCCCCCAGCATGATTGCTAGCAAAACCTACCCCTAGCATGGTTGCTAGTGGCTCTTCATGCCCCCAAGCTTCATTTCATGGAATGATTCTTATTCCATACCCAACCTAAAAACCAGGTTACTAATGTGAAATTGTTCACTAGGGGGGTAGGAAGAACAAGAATCAGGTAGGTGAAAACAAGGTTCAAGTTCTAACACTAAAGTGAAGACTCGACTCAAGGGAAGCGGATCTCTTTCATTTTTTACACAAGCTTGAAATAGAGGGTAACTATGCTTGGAACATGATTTCATTTTTATGCAAGCTTGAAACCAAAAGCTAAACTATGCTTGAGGAGATCCATTTCATTTTTTAACGATCTTGACATAGAATGGGAACTTTGCTCAAAACATGGTTTCATTTTTATGCAAGCTTGAAACCGAAAGCGTAAACTATGCTTAAGGAGTGGTTTTATTTTTTAAATAGCTTGAAACCAAAAGGTAAACTATGCTATAGACATGGTTTCAATTTTATGCAATCTTGAAACCAAAAGGTAAACTATGCTTAAGGAGTGGTTTTATTTTTTAACGAGCTTGAAACCAGAAGCGTAAACTATGCTCTAAGAAAAACTGACATGATGATAAGAACTTGACATGATGGTCAAAACATGGTTTCATTTTTATGCAATATTGAAACCAAAAGCATAAACTATGCTTAAGGAATGGTTTTATTTTTTAACGAGCTTGAAACCAAAAGAGTAAACTATGCTCTAGGAAACCTACTTCATTTTTTAATGAGCTTGAAATAGAAAATGAACTATGCTAAAAAATGATTTCATTTTTATGCAAGCTTGAAACCAAAAGGTAAACTATGCTTGAGGAGATCCATTTCATTTTTTAATGAGCTTGACATAGAATGGGAACTTTGCTCAAAACATGGTTTCATTTTTATGCAAGCTTGAAACCAAAAGCATAAACTATGCTTAAGGAGTGGTTTTATTTTTTAACGAGCTTGAAACCATAGGGTAAACTATGCTCTAGACATGGTTTCATTTTTATGCAAGCTTGAAACCAAAAGTGTAAACTATGCTTAAGGAGTGGTTTTATTTTTTAAGGAGCTTGAAACTACAGGGTAAACTATGCTCTAGACATGGTTTCATTTTTATACAAGCTTGAAACCAAAAGCGTAAACTATGCTTAAGGAGTGGTTTTATTTTTTAACAATCTTGAAACCAAAAGTGTAAACTATGCTCTCTCCAAATGATCTTGGGCCAATAATCAATCCAACAGCATAACAATACCTTCAATGTTCTCTCCTCAACCATGTATATGAGCTCATATTTATAGGGCTTTAATGGATAGAGATGGTTGAGAAATTAGTGGATGAGGTGGCCTCTAAAATACTAGGATGAGGGATCTCGTGCTCAACCAACTCGTAATAGTAGGGATAAGCTAGTACATGAGGCTTATCATCTAGAAGCCTCGAGAAACTTCTCTTTTTCCCCTTTTACCTAGGGTACCGCGCTTCTTCTTCTATGACAGAGCGGTTCTGGTAATAACCGCCTATGGACCAAGGGCGATGGGGAGTGGCACTACTTGTGGAAAAGCAATGAAAGCCAATGTGAGAAAGGGTACCACTCCTAGATAAAGGGGCATGCATGGTGCTGGGAATTTTTATGACAGATTGATAAAAAACCATTTAGTTTCCACTCTAGAAGTTGGGATTCAGGGCAAGTAGGTATGTCAAATGTCTTATCACATGATGGTGATAGGATTTTTGTATAACAAGATTCCATTACTTTTTGTCTACAAATTACAAAGCACACTATATAAATAATAACCCACCATTGAAACATTCCTCTTTTACCTGTCCTTCATAGTTGTATTCTTATAATAATGCAATCTTTTAATCATCACTTGGCCACAACTGTCTTAACAAAGGTGAATAAGCCTGCACTCCTAAGCATCTTCGACTAATCCATTCCTAAGAAAAGATTTACTAATTACTCCCATACCCCATTTACATTTTATAATTATTTTACAATTACTGATAATCATTGTTTCCTCATTCACATGGTTGCCCCTATCGATCACACTTAGTTTGTAGCCTTTTGTGATATATGCACAATAAGTGTAGCGAATTTTACTCATGTCTCCATGTGCTAAACCTAGTGCACCAAAAGAAATGGCTTACACAGATTTGGATCCACCATGGAGGAATGATGAGTTTTTCGCCTGTGAAAAAGGTTCAATTCCCATGAGGGACTCCAAGCGGAGACCCTAAGGTTGAAATGGGATAACCAAGGTGTTAAGGTTGAATGTTACAACTAAAACTCTTATCATCCTAAAGACATGGATAGTGAGAAAATCCCAAATGCATAACTATGAGTTTCTCATTTAAAGCTTATGCCCCCGAATTTAGTATATACGGAAGGTAATAACTCCATTCCTATTTCAATAGAAGTTGCCATTGACTTGTAATCTTCTATTGAATCTTTTGTGTATTTATTCACATATTTGGTATTGCATTTTCAATTCTTCCACTCCTAAACAATGGTAAAGTATGCCCAAATCTGTCTTTCAAGTAATCTATGCAGGTCACTTTTTTTTAGTTTTTCAATTATCTAAGTTGTTACCTATAATAATGAAATCATCTACAAACGAAGCCATAATGACAATATATGTTGTGAATTTTACCTATGTTTTTATGAAGGTGTTCCTCCTTCAGTACCATAGCAGTATAATTTAGTTTCCACTCAGAAGAGAAGTGGACCCATTAGCTGCCTTGGATCCTGTACGTGCACAAAGAAATGTTTTCTCACTTGCATCATCCAAGATGGTAAATAGCTCTGCTGGTGGTAGTGGAAATTTGGAAGGATTAATTTGCACCACATCCTGTCAAGTAAAATAAATCAATTAGCATCAAAAGGACTTCACTATATTATGTGATCATGAAAACAACCAAACATGATCCAATAATTTCCAGAAGAGCATCCCCATCCTTGACATAAAATTGTGGCGAACAAGGAAGTGTTGGTTTTCAAATAAAATCTTGCATGGACTTAGCAATGGACGATCCATGGATTTCCTGTGGAACAAAACATATGCAGTTAAGCAATTTTGGCACATCTGTCATACATTACCTATTCATAATTTCATTTCACATAGAAAGATAACATCGAACAATAATATTTAGGAATATTGGCAGGATTTTCACCTCTAGTGTTGTATTCTTAAGCAATACAATCCATTTGGCGTCATCCACAGAAAGATGCATATTCCCAAATAAAAGAACTATTTAGGAGTGTTGTTGACTATGGTTTTAAAAGTGCAAACTGGTAAAAAAACACCCAAGAAGAAAAATATCGTAGCACAAGCGTGTAAGCCACCTTGTCCCAAAATTCAGCCATATCTACCCTCTTTTTTAGGGAACGCTTTTGTAAAACATCAAAAGGATAAAAGAAGAAGGAATTAAGTATGAATCTGACCAAAAATTTAAATTGCAAGCATATGCATAACTAGATATGACACAAAGCATGAGCAAAAACACATGAATTGATAGTAACTGATTGAAATATCAACTTAGAAAAAAACACCTTTTCAAAATTTAAAAGACGGTGATGTAATCGAATGTACCTCCAATCGTTAAGATGAGAACATAAATCCCATGAGAATTTATCACATTTAATCATCTGCAATTTAGATAACAAGGGGCATCCAAGAAGATCTGTAATGGAAGACGAATTGATAAGAAATGGAACTAATTTCAACTAAGCAAGACAAGGACCCAGTAAACAACTACACAAAAGATACCCGATGCATGAAACTAACATACATTTTTAAGGCTCACTGTTGACCTTTGCTGCAACCTAGGCAAAGGAAACTATAGACTTGGGAAACTTGAGAGAAGGCATCCGCTCTGTACTATTTTGTAGTCCCCAGATCATGTTTCCTTCAAATTGTTCTATATTGACTCCTTTACACCATTCAACTCTGTTAAAAAGGGTCCACCACCTATATTCTCTTGCAAACAATCAATTGGATCCATTCCAAGTTCAACCGTTGAGATTTTTGAATGCTTGTTCCCACTATATTGATCTAAGGCATGCAGTAAATTCATCAGGTGGACAAAATTTTCTCCAGGCCATGAAAATGACAAAAGAGAGTCCTTTCCCATTGTTTGCCTAATAAGCTTGTCCAAAGAATCCTATTTTTTTCTGTCTAATTTATCCTGATCCTTAGACTTCATCTCAGTATTTGAAGATGGTTCAAACAGACCTGTTCCTGCTAGTTTTCCAAATGGCCGCATGATAAATGATAAGGAATAAAATATTTTATTCTCAGTTTTTTCTGCTTCTCCACACCACACCTATTCACCTGTAAGAGTGATTTGTAAATGTTAAAAGGTGCTAACCATGCAAACTACTAACTTAACAGATTTCACAAATTGTATCTTACAAATACAAGGCGATCTCAAATGAGACATAGCTACTCTTAGGTAAACAATCACATGCATTTGGAAAAAACTCAATAAATCATAGGATCCCAACTTTCATGCTGAATGAGGTACAAAATATATTACAAGATTTTAATATTATAAAAGTCCACTTTAGATGAAGCTATGTTAACATGGAAGCCATGACACCTCTAAATAACAAGATATTCATATAATATATCCTTTACCTGATTTGTTTATAGCATCTTAGTTCCATATTCAAACACTCAAAGATGTGTTGAGGAAACTGTCT
>LPNX011190153.1:49755-64278 GCA_001517045.1 Pseudotsuga menziesii | reverse complement strand
GTTTAATACTCATAAATCATTTTTAAATGGGTAATTTATTGAAGTTCGTGTTGGCAATTCAAATGTAGATTTTCATGGCAAGGAATGGAGATAAATGGTATTGTACTGCCTCTCTGTAAGGTGTGTGCATGCGGGTTGGGGGTGGGGGAACTACTAAACCCAATGGATAACAATATTTTTATGGTCAATACCTCACAACCTCTATTACTTTTTATTAGCTCCAATATCTCAATTCCTATAGTACCTAGAAGTATTATGACATGCATCATCATCATGGACATCAAGGCTGTCATCATCATCATCATCATCAATGCCATACGGTACATCACCATCATCTTAACCATCATAATCGTCAGCATTAAGTACATCATCAACAAAATCATCGTCATCATTCTCATTATGGTCCCTCATATTCCATTAGTGTTCTTAATCACTAATCGACATTAGGATTAATTTCATGTAATTGTTAAGGTCATTTATATGTCATTACATTCATTTCGATAATAATATAAGGATTGTTTAGATGTTGTTACAAAAATTTGCGTACCATTAGAATCAATTAGGATCCAAAAGTGATATGAAATGCATAATAATCGTTCATATCCACATCGTCATCATAATCATACAATAAATCAACATCATTGTCGCCGTCGCAGTCATCATCAATATAATTGCAATAATAATGAGCAAGGAGCCCTACTACCTCACAAGAATGGATGATATAGTCTTATCATTATCAAATCATATCCATATAATGTTTTGGGAGAAAGACACCATGAACATTTACACACTATTACTGTAGGTGACTGTCACTTATCATGTTTTGGGAGAAAGACACCATGAATTGATATTTTGCATTAACAACTCATTCATGACATCAAATGTGTTAAGAAAAATCAAATATGAACATATCAAATTTGAGAGAGTTCTCATGCCTGGGAATAAAGCATTGAAATGACTGAGTAGATAACTTCGTGTGCCCATAAATGATGCTACAGATATATCATCTCCACCATAGTTACTTTTTCACCAAGTGATGAATTGAAGTGTTGTAGATGGCATTCAAAATGTTTGTCTATCAGCACAAGAGAGACCCTTCACAGGGTAATGTTGCTATAGGTTTAGTTCACTTAATAGTGACGGTATCTTCTGTTACATGACTTGGAGGTATTATCCATCAGAAATAATTATTAAAGACTCCAATATTGCAAGCAATCATCGAGATCATATTGCAAGGAAAGACATCTGCTTGGTTGGCTGACTTACTATCAGATCAAGCAAGTCAATCATTCTCTGGTTGGCGTCTCAGTAAGTCTGGTCGAGTTCGACCGATCAGTTGGAGGTTTTAACTCACCTTGCGGTTTTTCCTAAGCAACTTATGGTAACTATGGAAAACCTAATAAAGCAAGGAGAAAGAGAGTTCGGTGCCTTTGAAGGGAATAAATATAGGTCTAACTAAGGGAAATAACAATAGGGGCCTGAATGGTCCATTGTATTCGGATAAGTATTTATAAAATGAAATTTTATTATTAGTATTATTATTTTGGTATTACACCTTAAATGGCATCTTAATTACTTCTAACACTTTCATTCAAAATTTAACCATTCCTTCAATGTTCCACCACCACACATACCTTACAAATGGAATCTTCATCATGTCAACGATATATGATCCTATAATGGGGATTTTTCTTGGTGTCCAAGTTAGGGTTGATGGAAAAATACAGGTTATTGACCCATGAATTTGTCTTTCGATTTCATGGTCCATACATGGGACCTTGGACCACCACACAAGTTCTACAAAGGGAATCTTTGGAATATGAGTGAGATATGGTGTTTCTTGCAAGATTTAGCAATCCATTGATGGTATTTAGAATCATAAAAAAATTTAGGGTTTAAATTCAAGGTCTTGAGCCATAACATTTTTCTGTGGAGCTCATGGGTCGTGCATGGGGCCAGAACAACCACATAGGAAATTAGTAGTGAATATCATCCCTTGACTGCATTATGGTGGTGATTTTGAGCTTTTCCACATTAGAGGTTAATTTTAGTGCCTAAAACATGGTTTGGTGCTAATATATAGGTTTTTTTTCCATAACATTTGTCCTTGAGGCTCATGGGCGATGTGTGGGGCCTTGAGCCACCATAGTTTTGCATGTGAGAGGGATATGGCGCTCATTTAAAGCTTTGGATGCTAAGTGTCATTCTCATTTCCCATTCAATAGTCCAACGCAAAAACACAAATCCCTACACCAATAATTTCCTCTATGGCTCATGGGAAATGTGTAGGGCCTTAGTTATAACATAAGCCCTTCATAGGAAAAATTTAACTTGCAAGAGGAATATGGTGGTGATATTAATATTTGTAACACTAAGGATGGTTGTTATGAACCAAGATTTAAATTAAGGAGGGTCTAAGTCTTTACCAATTCCATATAGGTCCCATGGTCCATGCATTTTCTTTTAGGCCACCACATAGAGCTTTTGTAAGGAATATTTAACCTACATGTGATATATAATCATCACTATGAGGATTAGCAAAATAAAGATGGTTTTAAAGGCCCATTCCTTGGTATATGTACACATATAAAATATCACATTACATATTTTCATAAGTAGCTCATGGTCCATTTATGGGGCCCCAACTAACATACATGTCCTCCATAAGAAATTTTGGCTTTTAAGTGTAATATTGTTAATATTTTCAGGTTTAAACTACCAAGGATGGTTCTCAATTCATGTCCCATGGTTTGATGTGAAAAGAAATGGTGTTAGACCATAACGTTTGTTTGGGGCTCTGTATAATCCATCCATCGGGCCATAAGCCACTACTTGGGATAAAGCTTTGTTAGTGTGGTGTCTTTGCATGTTAAATTGGGATATTTAATGTGTGCAAGCAAGTTAGGGGAATTATAGAGTATGGTTCTTGGTGCAAAGGTTGTGGATCCCAATGATTTTTTTTTGTCGATGATTAGATCCAGAAACACATTTCATTCTTGCTTTGATTGGAGGTGTGTGGGGCTATGCACTTAGTGATCATAGGGAGATATGCACTAATTTTACATTGTTTGTGGGAATGAACTCCTTCTACATAAATAAAATATAGCATCACACAAAAATGCTATCACATGAATCATGATCAATGACATTGATGTTGATATATTTGAATTTATGTCAGACATTTTTTGAACACAATCCCTAGCTCTAAACCTAGTGGAATTCCTAGCTCAGTTCCTTTCGAAATTTTTGGCATTATTCTAGGTGCTATACGTGGATATATACCTAGCTCTATGTTGGATGCTTTCTAGGCGCAATTCCTGGCTCTATGCTTAGCGCTATGTTGAATATTTTTCTTGTCAAAATTCATGGCTCAATTATTGTCGCTAACCCTGGATTAATATATGGTGCAATGCTATTCATGACGATTTTTGGAAGCTATTCTTAGCATTATATGGGATGCTTTTTTGGACGCTAATTGGGACACTAATTGGGATGTTAATTGAGATGATAATTGTGATGTTAATTGGGATGCTAATTGGGACATTAATTGGGATGTTAATTATCATCCAAAATAGCACTAACTTTTTAAAAGGGACGATAATTGGGATGCTAATTGGGACACTATTTGGGATTCTAATTGGGATGCTATTTAAGACACTAATTGGGGCGTTAACTGCGATTCTAATAAGCATCCAAAATAGCGTCAAGTTTTAAAAAGGGATGGTAATTGGGATGGTAATTGGGATGCTAATTGTGTTGCTAATTGGAATACTAATTGGGATTCTAATGGGGAAGCTAATTGGGATGCTAATTAGCATCCAAAATAACGTCAACTTTTAAAAAGGGATGCTAATTGGGATGCTAATTAGGATGCCAATTGGGACACTAATTGGGATGCTAATAAGGACGCTAATTGGGATGCTAATTGGGATTCTAATTAGCATCCAAAATAGTGCTTGCGTTTAAAAAAGGATGCAAATAATGTTATTAAAAGTACCATCCCGTGGAAAAGCGTCCACTTTGTCCAAAAAATGATGAAAAATACACTAAACGTGATAATGGACGCTAAAAAGGAAGCTAAAAGAGACGTTAATCATAGGTTTTTGTTGCAGTGATTGGAGTTGAAAATTATACTTATTGTTATGTTTTTCAGTGGTTTGTGTATATCTAGCAGTTAGCTATGTGATGTTTTTAACTTAACTAGTCAGATGATGTTTTAACATTTCTTAAATCTCTGAATATAATTTTTATGTAAGCAAATTTGCAAATATTCAAACCTAGTTCCAGGTTTTATTTTATTTTGAAACGCAGGTTTGCTTACCATATACTAAAAATTTCAACATGATTTTGATGGATAATGCCCATTTTCATATAGTTTTTTCAATCAAAGTAGTGCAAACAACAATATTCTTTTGAACACACTAAATATATATAATGAAGTATATGTTTGCTTTTTTTTTCTTCTATACAATCATTCTCATGATTAAATTATGATACAAAAGGATATAGGTTTTACCAATACATAGAAAAATTCAGTGGGTCTGCATTAACCTTCTAAAACTCACTCTTGATATCTAGGAGTGATGGCTTCACTTGGTAGTCTATACTTCAATTTTTTTAAGATAACAAAATATGCTTCAGTTCATATCCAATACTTTCAAAATAGTAACATTGACACATATTTTCACATAGTTCTACTGTTAGTACATCCTACAAATATACTTGCTAGGCTATATCTATTTTGTACCATATCATCACTGTGTAGTCTAAAATAAAATAAAAAATCTACATTTCATGTATAAAACAACCTTTCTCCATATCATAGATCAAGTTCCTTCCACTGACCGAAGCTAGCTAATGAACTATTGAGCTATGTCAAGGTGAAGTTAACATAGCTAGCATGAAAGTGACAAAATTAATACAATACCTAGATCCTTGGGGTTGGATTATCATCTATACTAGTGGTGATTAATTGGATCCCAATGCCTTCCCAAACATCTATGAAGGGTCTATAACCCTCCTTCCAAGATTGAGCATGCAATTAAATCCCACTTTCGCCAATATGTATTGAGATATGTCGACTATTTATTTTGAAATCCTTGCATTAGAGAGATTTGTGGAGCTCAATTCTATTTGTCCAATTTTCTGTTCTCCCACCATCACCTTCCCACACCCTTGGGATTCATTCCTGCTTTCTATGTGGGAGTGTTGAATAGGATCCTTCATCTCCTGCAACATATTCAACATAATATCTTTTTTTTGTCCTCGTCTATTTTTTGTTGTGTAAATTGACCCAACATTGTGATCCTCTCCTTCACATATTCCATGCTAGCAAAAAAAATTTCTACTATGTTTCCCATCACATCCTTCACTTCCCATTTCTATACAAACATTAGCATACATGGGGAAATGATACATGGATTGAAGCTGATCAGAAAGGAGAAACTATTGCTCGAAATAAAAGCGCCAAGATCATTGTATCAATACTTTTTTTCCATATATTGCAAAGCAATCATTTTGCATCACTTGAAAAGAATGGTTGTTGTAGCTCGAGTTCAAGATGAGTTTTTTTCTTTTGTAAAGGTATGTTGGGATTCGATTGTGTAAAAATTTCGGTAATTTATTGATTGTTTTATGTTCATAATTTAAAAATAAAATCCGATAAATCAGATTCCTTTCTTATTATAGATATATTACCTTGATAGAATATGATGTCTTAAATCATACATAATTCTACATATTAGCTTTTACCTAGTCTCCAGGGTTGTGCTCCTAGCAACATTTTCACAATAAATTGTTCTAGCTAATAGTTGCTGGTAAGATCTGGGTGATTCTTGTTGATTTGGAGACTAGATCAATCTCTTGAGTTCTTGTTTGAGTTTAGCGTGATATCCAATTAAACATGACATGCATATGATAGACTTCTACCTTCAGGAAGTTCATATGAATGAAACCACATTAAGCAACTTATAAATAGATTGACTACCAAGTAAAATTAATCAAAAAAATAATCTTCTACAAGCTGATTTATTTTACTAGAATTTGACGTGTAAATATTTGCAACATAAAGACTTGGTTCAGCTGGACAAGATGGAAATTTGCAATATATCAAGGCTGCCTCAAATGCATTTATAATAATGCTGAAGATGACTGTAAATTTCAGCAGACTATGTCATGTAGCTTACAATATGTTGAAACAGTGAACAAATCTCCAAAGTTGAACAACAAGAACCATAAGAAGTGGGATATTAATAAATAAGAGAGTGATTGTGTCTCCTTTGAATGATATGCCTTCTTCCAAGTGTATGGCAGCTTCAAATACTTCAAAATTCTAGATACATTGTATTAATCACATCCAAAGGATAAGTGAATGATCATGTAATGGACTTATATATAATAGAGGTATGATAAAAAGCGCTATTGTAGGTAATTCCATCCAAAATGCACCGAGGCTTCCTGTAGAAGCTTGTGAACTTTCACTATGAACATTGATTCAGATATGACTTAAGGTACTGATTCCCACCTTCCTACACCTGTAGCGACCTCCTTGATGTCAAATATAATGTTTAATCACAATATGATGATAGAAAAATAGTTGAGCTTCAGCAGAATTTGGTAATCTCTTGTAGGTATTTAATAAGATGCAAGTCCTCCTTGCACATTTTTGATATTAGATATGGATTCTACAAACTGTGTATCCTTTCCCCCACTAGAAAGACCATTCTAGAAAACTATAGATCAGCCTTATTCAATGGAAATCCCCCTTAATTGTGGTCAAATAGAAACAAGCAGTGCACCCTCTTTCATTGATTTCCCAACTTTCTCTTTAACTCCAACAATTGATTACAATCATTGATATGGAGGAAAGATAGAAATCAAGAATTGTTCCACATCAATCCATACAGATGGATACATGTATCTTTTTTCCATGTTAATGAGTTGTTCCAGTTTTAATTGTTGGGGAAAAATCCGTTAGCAACATCATTTATGAACAAATTGCACAATGAAACTCTCAAATTGAAATCCACCTTCAACACTTTTCAATTTCATTTATACAACATTTAAGCTGCCCCTAAATGCTTATTTCTTCTTGGCATGGGCTACACAGGGTCTGTTATTAGTTCCCAATAAAATACCAACTGCTTTCAATTAATCCATGTGTAATATATAATGTTTTGTGTCTATGAGCTCTAATCTTCCCTCCCTAAATTGCGGTCAGGATTTTATTGATAGCTTGGCTTTTCTAGCTTTTATTACTCGTTGTCAAGTTTTACCTATATTAGCTATTAAGGTAGAGTAAATTATGACACATCGCCACCCATACCTGTCATATTGTACATCAATTATCTGGATTCAAAATTTCTCTTTAACTCCAACAATTTATTCCTATTGTTCATATAGACAAAAAATAAAAATCGAGAATTGTTTCACATGAATCCATGTAGAGGGATGCGCGTATCTGTTTTCCATGTTAATGAGTTGTTCTGGTTTTAGTTGTTGGAGAATACATTGTTGTTTGTGACCTCCTTACTACTATTTGGGGTCAACCATGACCTTCTGTTGACTATTACAAATTCATGTGAGAATTCTGAAATATTGTCATATTATATAGAGAAATGTGGGTGAAAGTTTGCGGTATATATTAACTCTGCGAGAGACATTTGTACTAAATGTCATTGAATACTGCACAAAGTTTGTCTTGGCTAGCCACCTTACTACACAAAGTTTGTTTGCTTCATAATTTCGGGTTTCTCTCATGAGAGAGATTTATTTTCCCAAACATGGATCTAATACCACATTAAAATTATGATCATTACAAGAAAAATAACAAAACACAAAGAATCCACAAGATTAATAAGATATTAAGGTGTTTACTTTTCCTTGTATATTTTCCCCATTATATGTATGTATGTATGTATGTATGTATGTATGTATTATCCATTTGACACATGTTTTGATTACTGACAGGGTATGAGCTTACCTGTTGGAAAATTATCTATGTACACTGCACTTGGTGGAGTTCGTCCTTCATCTGTATGTAGCACAAGAACCTATAGTTTATTGTTTAAACATATTCCAATTTGTGCAAAGGTATAGAAACATTTATCTATGAATTTGACTAAAATGGAATATTGATTCCTTTTGTCATAGTTTACTCTAACAATCAGCATGTATGCAATATATTTTAGAGCTCCTTCATTTCTATTCCATGATGTATGCATGTAAATGGCAGAAAAGGTTTTCTAATCCTTTATTGAATGTATCTTAAGAATTGTAGTTAGTCAATTATTTGGTAATTTTGTTCTCTTGACTACAAGCTAGTGAAAACAAAATACAGTATAACACTATGAGTATAACTTTTATAGGAAGAGTTAATAGTGGTAAATGTTAATAATCTAGGCTCAAATAACCACCCTCCAATTTTGATAAAATTGGATAATATAAGCATTAAAATGAGGTAGGAATCTTAACATGTCTAATCAGTTTTTTTGTCTTCAGTGAATGGTACTTTTTTACTAAGGTCATGATAGATGAGTTCAAAAATCAAAACCATCAACAATGGGGTATATAGAGGGCTTGGTGCTCTTGATTAAATGCCAATGCCATACTTCCATACATGATAGAATCTTGTCTTGAAATGCTCCAATCCTACCAATCTTTAAATACCGAAATCATGAAATTTTCTAGGTATGTTGAACTATGAATGGCATATGTATTTCTACTTTCTTCATATTAAGTTCAATGAGGTTGGAAATACTCAAACATCCTGGAATTATTAATGGTAATGTTAAAAATTAAAGTCAAATGATAGAAAAAGAAGGATAAAGGAGAATGTGAACATATGCTTTAGGAATTTATATTGATACTTATAGCTTCCAACAAAAATGAAAGTGGTCGGGGTGGGAGGTCAGAAAAGAAAATGAGAGTAATAGAAAGAATGAACTGTTTTTTTTTTAGTTTTCATACTGAGCACTGTAAGGTGCTGTCTAAAGCCTAGTATGTATGAGATGTTTCGTGCTTGTAGTTTATAAATGAAAATGAAACAAAGGTTGTAGTCTGCATAATCATAAATTAAGGAGACGTTGAAATGGAAGGGCAACAATGAGGTTGAGTTTCATGAGTAGGCTAGTGCATCCTTTGAAAAAATTACACCATTATTAAAATGATATATATGAAAATTCACTAATGATAAAGATAGATTCATGAGGAAAATGGGGTCATAGGATAGTGAAAACTAAATATAGTATAACATTGTGCCTAGAACTTTTACATGTATAGTTAATAGTGGTAAATGTTGATAATATGGCATCCTAAGTGCAATCTTCTTGTTTCATGTTGTTTCTATTACAAAATAACTTGGCAATAATTAATAACTTGATGAAGTGATGGAATTCCCCTTAAAAATCCCTTGATGGAACAATCATAAGTAAGATGGGAAACCCCTCAACTTCATCTACATCCTTGTGGCTATATAAATTGTGGAAACCAATATGATGCTTTTATGTGTTGACATCTTACAAATTTTTAGATTATAAATAATGTACATAATATAAATCATCTTTGTTGGTGTTCATTGTTAAAATCTTCAATAGATCATATATGATGCACATAGTAGGCATATTTTTTTAGTAACCATTCATGAGTTCTTCTCTTACCATACCATTGCTGAACAAAATCACATCATCAATGAATAGCAACATTTATGTAGCAACACACAAATCCTCAATTGGATCCTACAACAATTTCTTAAACACATCCCTTATTCTTTGTTCTTCTCAAGTTTAGGTTATTAGGTATGCATTAATACATTATCTTGTATTGTAAGACCCTTTTGTGGACCATTTTAATAGCATGCCTAATTGTTTAGGATATTTTGTTTCCTGATCACGATAGATTTTTGTGCTTGTTAATGTGTTTGGAAAAATAAATTGGATTTTAGCATGTGTATCTTTGGATCTTATTGTCTTTTATTATAATTACAAATTATGATATCTAATGTGTTAATATTACTCATCTTCTTGATTCTGAAAGGGTTCTAGATCAATGGAAGTGCACCTGCCTTATAAGGAGGAGGTTGGTGGTTCAATTCCTCCATGCCCCAATGATATTTCTATGTATTTTTAAAGGTAAAAAATGTAGTAGTGCAAGATGGATGCAATATTAGACACAACACTAAATGCAAAACATGATGTAAAAGTGGACGTCACACAAAACACAAAAGTGGATGCAAAAGTGGACCTTATGTCAAGCGCAAGTGTGGACACAAAAATGGATGTCACACTAAACAAAAAATTGGATGCAAAAAGAGACTCAACACTATACACAATTAATTAGTCAAAACTAGATGCAATACTAGACCCAAAACTAGACACAACAATAGATGTAAAAGTGGACTCCTAACTAGACGTAAAATTGGACATTAAATTGAGCAAAAAGTATGGTGTATCGATGGGCATAAAACTAGGCATAACACCAGGTGAAGAACTAGAAGCAACACTTGACGCCAACCCAAACTTTAAATGATGCACAATATTGGATGCAATATGGGACGAAGCATTGGATGTAAAACTAGACGTAATATTAAATGCAAAATGGGATGTAACATTGAACACAAAACTAGATGCAATATTAGATACAAATGTGGGTGCAAAACTAGTCACAACATTGTGCTCAAACATAGATGCAAAAAAAGACATCAACAAGGATGCTACACTAGGTCCAAACCTAGATGCCAAAAAAGACATCAACCAGGATGCAACACTAGGTGCAAACCTAGATGCAATATATGACGTAAAATGAGACGAAATATTATGAAAAAATATGGATACAAAAAAATATGTAAAACAAGATGCAAATTAGATGCAAAAGGGGATGCAACATTATAAGTAAAAACGGATGCAAAACTAGATATAAAACTAGACACAATATTGGGCAAAAAATTGGATGCAAACCTAGATGTAACAGTAGATGCAGAATTGGACACATAATTTGATGCAAAACATTGTGTGAAATTGGGTGCAACACTTGTTGAAAAACTAGGAACAAAATAAGACCCAACATTGGATGCAAAACTAAGTGAAAACTAGGTGCAAACAAGAATGTAACATAGGACACAAAAAAATATGTATACAAGATGCAAAATTGGGTGGAAATAAGGGTATAACAAAAGATGCAAAAAATTGGGTGGAAAAATGGAGACAAAAATGGATGTTAAAAAGGACGAGAAAAAATATGCAATAGACGATGTTTTATGTAATTGTACAATAGCACCAGGTTTAGCGTCGAATTGTTCACAAAAATTGAGAAAACATTACACTAAAACCGGGCGCTAAATACGACACTAAATCCAATTTTTGTTTTAGTGTTAGGACCTATTTTAGTGGTATCATTATTTGGTTGCATAACAAGTGCATCTGCATGACCCAATTTTCACCTTCTTGTGTCCCATGTGAAATTGCTTAGATCCTTGTCAATGGTGAGACCAACTCGGTAGGTGTCCGAAGGACTACAAAAACACGAGGAACTCCTAAAACTTATCTCTAACCATTTCTATATTTATCCATTTTTATGTTGCATGCACATCCAAGAGTACATGCAATAGATAACCAAATACAGTACAAGAGATAAATGTTTATCTGGGAGGAACCTCAAACTCAGACATTCCTAGTACCCAAATATAAGTATACAATGAGACTTGTTACAATAATAGAGGATGTCATATCCTAGAAATACAATCAATCCATAACTTTGAATGCTCTAAATTTCATCTGCATGTCTTTCTAATCGCAACTCCCATGTAAGGTCTCTCAGCAATCTATAATGCATCACATTCTTTCTCGTAGCCTCCATCTTGCCAAGATCGTTTCTTGGTCTATAGAAGTCTACATGTTTGCATCCCTTGCCTAGACTCTACGAAATGCATCCTGATCACATCCCACATACATCATCTTTCCAAGTGCATCCACAATAGTAACCTTGAAGTATATGATCTTCCTCTAGTTCAACACCTCTCCTAACCTCCTATCACCTGATTTCCCAACTCACTAAGTATTCCAAGGTCCTATCATTGCAACCCAATCATATGCACCTCTCTTGATTGCACCAATAATACTTCACTTCATTGAAAATATCATGCCTACCTTCATGGTACACCTCCTACAAAGTGTGCTTCCCATCAGAAGTCCACACGTATTTTCTCGCACCCATATCCAACACTCTACTCGTAAAATGGGAACATCTATGATAGTCAATGCCAATTGGAATCTCCTCAATTCATCACGGGAGCCTACCATGCTCCAACATGCCTTAGGAGCCTTCCACACCAGGTATGCACTTCAAGAGATCTCCTACCAAAACCACAATATCTTCCCTCATTTAAACTATACCATAGTGCCTTCATTCATGTGGTATTAAATAATACACCTAATTTCACTAGATATTGATGACACCTCCCATAGAATTCATCCAAGGATAGTGTGTCTCCTCCAAGCTCTATTTGATCTCTTCTTTTCTCGAAGTATCAAGCTTTCCTTTATATGGCACATTTGTCGACTAAGATTTCATATGAAAGGCCAAGTTGTCTTGCCACTTATGGAGCTTCTTCCACGTGGAATCCATTTGGCTACCAAAGTATATGTAAGTGTGGGTTTCATCCCCTACACCATCCATGATTCTAACATGTGATGGATGCTAAGGCTATATTTTGTGGGATTCTTTCCAAATCCATATGAAACTTCCTTATCGAAATATCTTGTAGGTGCGGGAACATTAGGATAATTCTGTGAAATCAACCCACCAATATACAAAACTAAACCATATCAGATCTTGTCAGTGGGTGATGCATGTATATGTGCATTCACAACTGGTTTCCACTCCACGCGATGGGATTCCACCATGAGTAAAGAGAAACCCTAATCTTTTTCTAACTTTCTAAGGCTATTACATCCTCCCCCACTCAACCTATTTATTTCTTGGAAGGATCTACAAGAAACCTAAATATTCATGAAGTCGATGTCACTAATGCTACCTACAACTGTAACTGAGTCTTCCACATAATCCTCCCAAACTACTTATCCATCACACCATCAACCTACTACATGCTTTGGTGTTGTGTTCTCTTAGCACAGAGTTTTCCATTTCTATCTCTCATGAGAATGAACCCTCATGCCCAATGTATCCAACCCCTTCCATAATTATGTCATCCATACAAATTTTTTGAACGAAGTCAAATCCATCAACCTCACCTTAAAATTTCCTAAGGAACAATACTTAGATTGAATCCAAACCACCCAAGTGTTGTATCTTTTAGACATACTTCTGTTCTAGTACTTGATCTTCTTGCCACAACAAGAGATCATTTTCCATTCACATTTCATGTTTTTCCATGCGCTCCTCTTGGTCCAAAGGCAAGGCAGTGTTTCTTACCTCAAATAGCACAAAAGTACCATTGTCACTTCTCTCTTTTGCAACACTCTTTCAACTTTTTTATTAATTTTGTAATATCTACTACAATCACTCCCATTTTTGAATGCCATAAAAAGTAGAAGAGAACAAAACCATATAAGGTCCTACATCTTGTACTTCTACTGCATCACTCCCATGAAACTAAGAAATTGGTTGTTTTAAGTTCCTACTACACACCACGTTCCCAATGCTAACCACAGCAATGGTCTCAGATATTAGTTGCATCAACTCATTGTTTCAATTCATCACCTCCATAAAACTCTTTATAGAGAACTCGAAGAATTAGTCCTTCGCTAGCTTCCCACTTCTTCCATTTACAACAGCCACTTGGTCCATTCATTCCCTCTTTGGAAAACTCTAACTCAAGGTGATAACCTCACAATCCTATATTCTAGTTGCTTCCAAGTGCATGCTAATTCTTTCGCAACTCTCCATGAGTTCGTCTAGAGACCCCAAATTCTCTCAATAGAGCTTCCACCCTAGTTCCTTCCACAACTTGCTTCATCTGCAATAGTATTCTCTATCCACACCTTCCAATGTCCAATGATGGTGAATTTTTAGTCCACTTCTTTTGTATTAGACTTTAAATTTGATTACTTCGAAATTTTTGGGAAGGTCCTCCTCAACTTTTCTCTTTCACAACATTCGGTGTAATAAGTCTCAAATATGCCTCATCCAAGCCTTAACTAAAATGATTCTCCACCATTGTTGGAAATGGTTTTACTCAAGCATGAATGAATTAGAATACCCCTCTTTGGGCATCCCCTTTCAAATATTCAAGCACAATACTCCTCAAACGCACCCGTTTGTTCCTCTTGAAATGATGTCTATTGAATTTTTCCATGCCTAGTGCACCTTTGCCAATTCTTGGTGCGGATAATACAAATCCACTCCCTAGAACTTCACCCTTCCTTTCGTAAGCTTCACAAAGTCATGTTATGTGTTCTTTGATTCCTTCGGTTTTACTAGGTGCTCCTTGAACCAACTTGCACTATTTTCTCTGTAGCTACATTGAGTATGGTTGCACTACATACCTTCATCTTACATGTGTTGATTATG
>LPNX011190153.1:18362-36167 GCA_001517045.1 Pseudotsuga menziesii | reverse complement strand
AGGTCTTTGCGTACTTCAATACTTTGAATCTATATTCATGCCTCAAAGATATGAATCTATACATATCCATGCCTCAAAGATAGGGCCAAAAGTATCGTCCTCCTCCTTCGAAATTCATTCTTAAGGCCCTAAGATATGTGTGTACTACTCAAAACCACCTAATGGCACAACCATCATCTACCACAGTCCAACAATACCCTCAGGATCCCATGTGTTGTCGGTGGAGGCCTTCTCAAATCCTTTCATGGCTAGAAGATTCCTTTAGGACATAGAGTTGAGGTATCCTACAAACTAATGTGTGGTGCTTTGAGGAATTTTCCATTGATCTAGATGCCTCAACCATTTCGTTAGATTCAAAGGCATGGTATTCTTATCTATAATTTATTCCCAAGACCCTTGAGACACATACAAATTTTTCAAAACCACCTAATGGGACCAACATACTCATTCATACGCAAATTATACCCTCACAAGGCCATGCATGGTTTTTTTGGGATACTATCTCATCCCTATTAGGATAAATAATTCCTTTAGGGAATAAGGTTTATGTCTCCTCACTCGACCATCTCGATTTCCCCATGTCCCCATGAATTGAATACATAGCACCATGTATACTCCATGAAGTCATGTGTGGTGCTTGGAGAAATGTTTCATGGATTTGAATGCTTCAATTCTTTCTTTAGGGCCAAAGGCATGGTATTCTTCCATATAGTGTCATTCTTAAGGATCTGAGACATGTACATACTACTTAGAATGGCCTAATGGAAATGGTATCCTCAATCATAGGCCAATGATACCCCTAGGGTTCCATATGTGGTTGGTGAAGGAAACCTTCTTTTCCCATGATTTCTATAATCTTCCCTTAGGGACAAAGGTTCATGTTTCATCCACTAACCATATTTAATGCCCCAAGGCCATAAGAGCTAGATACATGTTAGATTAGTTTTTTTTCCAAGTAAAAACCTCATAGAAAACCCTCTAATAGATCTTTCAAAATATGTTATGATAGCTCCTTCAATGTCCTCGTAACAAAAATGGACACTACAATAACAGAAAGTATTGATAGCAACCCTATGGTTTCTTTGTTGCTTCCGCCATTCTGAATTTCCCATGTTTGTGTTTCCAAGCGTTGTTTTCTGAATTAGCCGAGCACTCAGAGAGGAGAATGAAATATGAACAAGTTCAAATGATTATTTTTGTTCATTTCAGGAATGTAATAATATGGTGTGGGTTTGATGGGTTGTGAAATCACCTTGCCACCTTTGGTAATGATTTTGGTAGCCTAATATAGAGAGCTCATCTGCCACTTGCGAGATTGAGTTGGGGGTTGAGATTTCGTTAATGAGGTGATAAGGTTCTCACCCATCCTTGTTAGTGATTGATGATGGGTCATGGGACAAGATAGGAATGGTGAAAATAGAGTTCCTTATTGAGGTACAGGATTGGAGTTGAAAATTATAGTTATTGTTTTGTTTTTCAGTGGTTTGTGTATATCTAGCAGTTAGATATCTGATGTTTTGACTTAACTAGTGGGATGATGTTTTAACATTTCTAAAATCTCTGAATATAATTTTTGTGTAAGCAAATTTGCAAATATTCAAACCTAGTTGTAGGTTTTATTTTATTTCTAAACGCACGTTTGTTTACCATGTACTGAAAATTTCAACATGATTTTCATGGATAATGCCCATTTTCATATAGTTTTTTGAATCAAAGTGGTTCAAAGAAGAATATTCTTTTGAACACGCTAAATATAGATAATGAAGTATATGTTTTCTTGTTTTTGCTTCTATACAATCTTCTCATGATTAAATTATGATACAAAAGGATATAGGGTTTACCAATACATAGAAAAATTCAGTGGGTCTGCATTAAGCTTCTAAAACTCACTCTTGATATCCAGGAGTGATGGCTTCACTTGGTAGTCTATACTTCAATTTTTTAAAGATAACAAAATATGCTTTAGTTCATATCCAAGTCTTTCAAAATAGTAACATTAACACATATTTTCACATAGTTCTAGTGTTAGTACATCCTACAAATACACTTGCTAGATTATATCTATTTTGTACCATATCAGCACTGTGTAGTCTAAAATAAAAAAAAATCTACATTTCATTTATAAAACAACCTTTCTCCATATCATAGATCAAATTCCTTCCATTGAACGAAGCTAGCTAATGAACTATTGAGCTATGTCAAGGTGAAGTTAACATAGCTAGCATGAAAGTGACAAAATTAATACAATACCTAGATCGTTGAGGTTGGATTTTCATCTATACTAGTGATGATTAATTGCATCGCAATGCCTGCCCAAACATGTTTGAACAGTCTATAACCCTCCTTCCAAGATTGAGCATCCAGTTAAATCCCACTTTTGCCAATATGTATTGAGATATGTGGACTGTTTATGTTGAAATCCTTGCATTAGAGAGGTTTGTGGAACTCAATTCTATTTGTACAGTTTTTAGTTCCCCCACCATCACCTTCCCATGCCCTTGGTATTCATTCCTGCTTTCTCTGCGGGAGTGTTGAATAGGATCCTTCATCTCCTGCAACATATTCAACATAATTTTTTTTTTGTCCTCGTCTATTTTTTGTTGCATAAATTGACCCAACATTGTGATCCTCTCCTTCACATATTCTATGCTAGCAGAGTTTTTTTCTACTATTTCTCCCATCACATCCTTCACTTCCCATCTCTATACAAACATTAGCATACATGGGGAAAGGATACATGGATTGAAGTTGATCAGAAAGAAGAAACTCTTGCTCGAAATAAAAGCACCTAGATCAATATATCAATACTTTTTTGCCATATTTTGCAAAGGAATGATTTTCCATCACTTGAAAAGAATGGTTGTTGTAGCTCGAGTTCAAGATGAATTTTTTTCTTTTCTAAAGGTATGTTGGGATTTAATTGTGTAAAAATTTTGGTAATTTATTGATTGTGTTATGTTCATAATTAAAAAATAACATTCGATAAATAAGATTCCTTTCTTATTCCACATATATTACCTTGATAGAATATGATGTCTTGAATCATACATAATTCTACATATTATCTTTTACCTAGTCTCCAGGATTGTGCTTCTAGCAACATTTTCACAATAAATTGTTGTAGCTTGTAGTTAGTGGTAAGATCTGGGTGGCTCTTGTTGATTTGGAGACTAGATCAGTCTCTTGAGTTCTTGTTTGAGTTTAGTGTGATATCCAATTAAACATGACATGCATATGATAGACTTCTACCCTCAAGAAGTTCATATGAATGCAACCACATTAAGAAAATTATAAATAGATTGGATACGAAGTAAAATTAATCAACAAGATAATCTTCTACAAGCTGACATATTTTACTAGAATATGACCTGTAAATATTTGCAACATATAGACTTGGTTCAACTGGACAAGATGGAAATTTGCAATATATCAAGGCTGCCTCAAATGCATTTATAATAATGCTGAAGGTGACTATAAATTTCAGCAGACTATGTCCTGTAGCTTACAGTATGTAGAAATAGTGAACAACTCTCCAAAGTTGAACAAGAAGCGCCATAAGAAGTGGGATATTAAAAAATAAGAGAGTGATTATGTCTCCTTTGAGTGATATGACTTCTTTCGGGTGTATGGCAGCTTCAAATACTTCAAAATTCTAGATACAATGTATTAATCGCATCCACAGGATAAGTGAATGATGATTTAATGGACTTACATATAATAGAGGTCTGATAGAAAACACTATTGTAGGTAATTCCTTCCAAACTGCACCCAAGCTTCCTATAGAAGCTTGTGAACTTTCACTATGAACACTGATTCAAATCTGACTTAAGGTACTGATTCCCACCTTCCTACACCTGTAGCGACCTCCTTGATGTCAAATATGATGTTTAATCACACTATGATGATAGAAAAATAGTTGAGCTTCAGTAGAAGCAGGTAATCTCTTATAGGCATTTAATAAGATGCTAGTCCTCCTTGCATGGTTGTGATATTAGATATGGATTCGACATACTATGTATCCTTTCCCCCACAGGTAAGACCATTCTAGCAAACTGTAGAACAGCCTTATTCAATGGAAATCCCCCTTAATTGTGGCCAAACAATAACAAGCAGTGCACCCTCTTTCATTGATTGCCGAACTTTCTCTTTAATTCCAACAATTGATTATGATAGTTGATAGGAAGGAAAAATAAAAAACGAGAATTGTTCCACATCAATCCATACAGATGGATGCATGTCTATTTTTTCCATGTTAATGAGTTGTTCTAGTTTTAATTGTTGGGGAAAAATATGTTGCCAACATCAATTATGAGCAACTTGCACAATTAAACTCTCAAATTGAAACCCACCTTCAACACTTTTCAATTTCATTTATACAACATTTAAGTTGCCCCTAAATGCTTATTTCTTCTTGTCGTGGGCTACAGAGGGTCTATTATCATTTCCCAATAAACTACGAACTGCTTTCAGTTAATCCATGTGTAAAATATAATGTTTTGTGTATATGAGAGTTGCTCTTATCTTCCCTCCCTAAATTGCAGTGAGGATTTTATTGATATCTTGGCTTTTCCATCTTTTATTACTCCTTGTTGACTTTTACCTATATTAACTATTAAGGTATAGTAAATTATGTCATATCACCAGCCATACCTATGATGTTGTACATCACTTCTGTGGATTCAAAATTTCTCTTTAACTCCAACAATTTATTCCAATTCTTCATATAGAGGAAAAATAAAAATCGAGAATTGTTTCACATGAATCCATGCACAGGAATGCGTGTATTGGTTTGCCATGTTAATGAGTTGTTCCGGTTTTAGTTGTTGGAGAATACTTTGTTGTTTGTGAACCTCCTTACTACTGGTTGGGGTCAACCATGACCTCCTATTGACTATTACAAATTCATGTGAGAATTCTGAAAGACTCATATTATATAGAGAAATGTGGGTGAAAGTTTGCAGTATATATTAAATCTGCGAGAGACATTTGTACTAAATGTCATTGAATACTACACAAAGCTTGTCTTGGATAGCCACCTTACTACACAAATTTTGTTTGCATCATAATTTCGGGTTTCTCTCATGAGAGAGATTTATTTTCCCAAACATGGATCTAATACCACATTAAAATTATGATCATTGCAAGAAAAATAACAAAATGCAAAGAATTCACAAGATTAACAAGATATTAGGGCATTTGGTTTTACTTGTATATTTTCCCTATTATATGTATGTATGTATGTATGTATGTATGTATTATCCACTTGTATGTATGTATGTATGTATGTATTATATATTTTGATTACTGATAGGGTATGAGCTTACCTGTTGGAAAATTATATCTGTACACTGCACTTGGTGGAGTTCGTCCTTCACCTGTATGTAGCACAAGAACCTATAGTTTATTGTTTAAACATATTCCAACTTGTGCAAAGGTATAGAACATGTATCTATGAATTTGGCTAAAATGGAATATTGATTCCTTTTGTTGTAGTTTACTCTAATTATCAACGTGTATGCAATATATTTTAGAGCTCCTTCATTTCTATTCCATGATGTATGCATGTAAATGACAGAAAAGATTTTCTAATCCTCTATTGAATGTATCTTAAGCGTTGTAGTTAGTCACTTATTTGGTATTTTTGTTCTCTTGACTACAGGCTAGTGAAAACTAAATACAGTATAACACTGTGAGTATAACTTTTACAGGCATAGTTAATACTGGTAAATGTTGATAATCTGGGCTCAAATAAGCACCCTCAAATTTTGATAAAATTGGCTAATCTAAGCATTAAAATGAGGAAGAAATATTAACATGTCTAATCAGTTGTTTTGTCTTTAGTAAATGCTACATTTTTACTAAGGTCATGATAGATGAGCTCAAAATTCAAAAACATCAACAATGGGGTATATAGAGGGCTTGGTGCTCTTGATTAAATGCCAATCCCATACTTCCATACATGATAGAATCTTGTCTTGAAATGCTCCAATCCTACCAATCTTTAAATACTGAAATCATGAAATTTTCTAGGTCTGTTGAATTATGAATGGGATATGTATTTCTACTTTCTTCATATTAAGTTCAATGAGGTTGTAAATACTCAAACATCTTGGAATTATTAATCGTAATGTTAAAAATTCAAGTCAAATGAACTGAACTGTTTTTTTTAGTTCGTACTAAGCACTGCAATGTGCAGTCTAAATCCTAGTATGGATGGGATATGTCATGCTTGTAGTTTATAAATTAAAATGAAACAAAGTTTGTAGTCTACACAATCATAAATTAAGGAGATGTTGAAATGGAAGGGTAGCAATGAGTTTGAGTTTTGTGAGTAGGCTAGTGCATCCTTCCAAAAAATTACACCATTATTAAAACAATATATATGAAAAGTCACTAATGATAAAGATAGATTCGTGAGGAAAAATGGGGTCATAGGCTAGTGAAAACTAAATACATTATAACATTGTGCCTATAACTTTTACATATATAGTTAATAGTGGAAAATGTTGATAATATGGCATCCTAAGTGCACTCTTCTTATTTCATGTAGTTGCTATTACAGAATAACCTGACAATAATTAATAACTTGATGAAGTGATGGAATTCCCATTAAAAATCCCTTGATGGAACAATCGTAAGTAAGATGGGAAACCCCTCAAATTCATCTACCTCCTTATGGCCGTATAAATTGTGGGTACCAATATGATGCTTTTATGTGTTGACATCTTACTAATTTTTAGATTATAAATAATGCACATAATATAAATCGTCTTTGTTGGTGTTCATTGTTAAAATATTCAATATATCATATATGATGCACATAGTAGGCATCTTATTTTAGTAACCATTCATGAGTTCTTCTCTTACCATCCCATTGCTGAACAAAATCACATGATCAAAGATTAGCAACTTTTATGTAGCAACACACACATCCTCAATTGGATCCTACAACTATTTCTTAGACACATCCCTTATTCTTTGTTCTTCTCAAGTTTAGGTTATTAGGTATGCATTAATACATTATCTTGTATTGTAAGACCCTTTTGCGGACAACTTTAATAGTGTGCGTAATTGTTTAGGATATTCTGTTTCTTGATCACGATAGATTTTTGTTCTTATTAATGTGTTTGGAAAAATAAATTGGATTTTAGGCATGTCTATCTTTGGATCTTATTGTATTTTATTATAATTACAAATGATGAAATCTAATGTGTTAATATTACCCATATTCTTGATTCTTAAAGGGTTTTAGCTTAATGAAAGTGTGCCTTCCTTATAAGGAGGAGGTTGGTGGTTCGATTCCTCCATGCCCCAATGATATTGCTATGTATTTTTAAAGGTAAAAAATGTAGTAGTGCAAAATGGATGCAATATTAGACACAAAACTAAATGCAAAACATGATGTAAAAGTGGACGTCACACAAAACACAAAAGTGGATGCAAAAGTGGACCTTATGTCAAAGCCAAATGTGGACACAAAAATGGATGTCACACTAAACGAAAAATTGGATGCAAAAAGACACTCAACACTATACACAATTAATTAGTCAAAACTAGATGCAATACTAGACCCAAAACTAGACGCAACAATAGATGCAAAAGTGGACTCCTAACTAGACGTAAAATTGGACATTAAATTGAGAAAAAAGTATGGCTCATCGATGGACATAAAACAAGGAGTAACATGAGGTGAAAAACTGGAAGAAACACTTGACACAAACAAAAACTTTAAATGATGCACAATATTTGATGCAAGATGGGATGAAGCATTGGATGTAAACCTAGATGTAATATTGAATGCAAGATGGGATGTAACATTGAACACAAAACTGGACACAATAGTAGATACAAACGTCGGTGCAAAACTAGTCACAACACTAGAATCAACATTGGGCTCAAACATAGATGCAAAAAAAGACATCAACAAGGATGCAACACTAGGTGCAAACTAGGTGCAAACCTAGATGCAATATATGACGTAAAACGAGATGAAATATTAGGAACAAATATGGATACAAAGAATATGTAAAACAATATGAAAATTAGATGCAAAAGGGGGTGGAACATTATAAGTAAAAATGGATGCAAAAATAGATGTAAAACTAAACGCAATATTGGGCCCAAAATTGGATGCAAACCTAGATGTAACACTAGATGCCGAATTGGACACATAATTTGATGCAAAACATGGTGCAAAATTGGGTGCAACACTTGATGAAAAACTAGGAACAAAATAAAACCCAACATTGGATGCAAACCTGAGTGCAAACTAGGTGCAAACAAGGACGTAACATAGGACACAAAAAAAGATGTATACAAGATGCAAACTTGAGCAGAAATAAGGGTATAACAAAAGATGCAAAAATTGGGTGGAAAAATGGAGACAAAAATGGATGTTAAAAAGGACGAGAAAAAAATGAAATAGACGATGTTTTATGAAATTCTACAATAGCGCCAGGTTTACCATTGGATTGTTCACCAAAATTGACAAAACATTACACTAAAATCGGGCGCTAAATACGACGCTAAATCCAGTTTTTGTAGTATTGTTAGGACCTATTTTAGTGGTATCATTATTCGGTTGCATCACAAGTGCACCGGCATGACCCAATTTTTCACCTTCTTTTGTCCCATGTGAAATTGATTAGATCCTTGTCAATGGTGAGACCAACTCTGTAGGTGTCCGAAGGACTACAAAAACATGAGGAACTCCTAACACTTATCTCTAACCATTTCTATATCTAGCCATTTTTACTTTACATGCACATCCAAGAGTACATCCAAAACATAACCAAATACAGTAGAAGAGATAAATGTTTATATGGGAGGAACCTCAAACTCAGACGTGCCTAGTACCTGAATATAAGTATACAATGAGACTTGTTACAATAATAGAGGATGCCATATCTTGGAAATACAATCAATGCATAACTTTGAATGCTCTACATTTCACCTACATGTCTTTATAATCACAACGCCCATGTAAGGTCTCTCAACAAGCTATAATTCATCGCATTGTTTCTCATAGCCTCCATCTTGCTAAGATCCTTTCTTGGTCTACAGAAGTCTATATGTTTGCAGCCCTTGCCTAGACTCTACAACATGCATCCTACTCACATTCCACATACATCATATTTCCAAGTGCATCCACAACAGTAACCTTGAGGTATATGATCTTCCTCTAGTTCAGCAGCTCTGCTAACATCCTGTCACATGATTTCACAACTCACTAAGTATTCCAAGAGCCTATCATTCCAACCTAATCATATGCACCTCTCTTGATTGCACCAATATTTTCCCTTCGTTTCCATACTTCACTTCGTTTAAACTAGCATGCCTACCTTCATGGTACACCTCCTACAAAATGTGCTTCCCACCAGAAGTTTATATGTATTTTCTCGCACCCATATCCAACACTCTACTCATAAAATGGGAACATCTATGATAACTAATGCCACTTGGAAACTCCTCAATTCATCATGGGAGCCTACCATGCTCCAACATGTGTTAGGAGCCTTCCACACTAGGTTTGGATTTCAAGAGCTCTCCTACCAAAACCACAATACCTTCACTCATTTAAAATATACCATAGTGCCTTCATTCATTTGGTACTAAATAATACACCTAATTTCACTAGATATTGATGACACCTCCCATAGAATTCATCCAAAGATAGTGTGGCTCCTCCAAGCTCCATTTGATCTCTTCTTTTCTCAAAGTATAAATCTTTCCTTTATATGGCACATTTGTCGACTAAGAGTTCATATGAAAGGCCAAGTGTCTTGCCACTTATGGAGATTCTTCCGCATGGAATCCATTTGGCCACCAAAATATATTCAAGTGTAGGTTTCATCCCCTACACCGTCCATGATTCTAACATCTGATGGATGCTAAGGCTATATTTTGTGGGATGCTTTCCAAATCCATATGAAAATTCCTTATCGAAATATCTTGTAGGTGCGGGAAAAATTGGATAATTCTATGAAATCAACCCACCAATCTACAGAACTAAACCATATCAGATATTCTCAATGGGTGATGCATCTATCTACGCATTCACAATTGGTTTCCACTCCAGCTGATGGGATTCCACCATGAGTAAAGAGAAACCCTAAGCTTTTGCTAAATTTCTAAGGCTATTACATCCTCCCCCACTCAACCTATTTATGTATTCAAAGGATCTACAAGAAAAGTAAATATTCATGAATTCAATGTCACTTATTCTACCTACAACTGCAACTGAGTCTTCCACATAATCCTCCAAAACTACTTATCCATCACAACATCAACCTACTACATGCTTTGGTGGTGTGTTTTCTTGGCACACAGTTTTCCATTTCTATCTCTCATGAGAATGAACCCTCATGCCCAATATATCCAACCCCTTCCATTGTTGATGTAATTGTAACTTCATAATGTATTCATCCTTATTTCATATGTATTGTAACCCAATGTTTATTTTGGGATGTATTGTAATGTATTTGAGTCATGTCATACCCCGATGTTTATTCCAGGAAGTTTCTATAATGAGAAAGTCATGTCAAGTCATTATGGGTAACCCTCCTATTGGTCAAGAGTTAAAGTCCCCACAGTTGTGGGGCCCTTGGGTTATTAGACTATCCTAGTGAAGTCGACCCTAGGTGAGTCATTGTAAATTAGGGAAATAGTCCCCACCATTGTGTTTCCCTCCTATTGGTTACAGGAGGCAAAGTCCCGATAAGTTGTTGGGCACTAGGGTTATTAGACACTCCTAGAGATGTCGGCTCTAGTAAGTAATTGTTAAGTGAAGAAAACATGTTGGCGTGGGCTCCAAGTGAATGGAAGAATATAAATAGAGAGTGAGAACCTCTCTATTTATCATACTCATACACACACACTCACTCATTGGGGTGCATGAGTGATATAGGAGAAGCTCTCTCAGTGTGATAGAGAGAGACTGTTGCTGTCGGGAAATCATCTTATTGTCTTGGGGTTTTACCTTTTTGGTGTTGATTCTATCTCTAAGGAAGTTGCGGGGTTTTCTCCTTTATGTTTTCCCTGAGGAAAATTCTTTGTATCTCTTGTCTCTTGTTTTGTGCTTGTGTTTTATTGTTGTGCATGTTATTCTCTCAATTGAAGATCCTAAGATCATAATACTAGCTTGAATTACAAAAATCTAGCATGGTATCAGAGCTAACCTGAGAAGAAGAAATTGTGCAGCTACAAAAGCTATGGGTTATTAATTTTTGGGTCTCTCTCCACAATACATCAACAAAATTATGCCAGGATGACTCTCCATTGAAGGGCGCATCTTTCTCTCGAAGCAGAATTCGATTCCGAGCATTTTTTAGTTTTCGATGCGAAAATTAGGGCTTTCTACAAAAGAGAAATTTTTGAGTTAGCCTAGCATAGGATTGTTATCCTCATCAAAATCAAAGTTTAAATACCTGGATCAAGAAATTTGGTTGGGTGAAAATCCACGAAAGTCAAACCCTAGTTTGACCCCGAGCTAGAAAAACCCTAAATACTAAAACTGCTAAGTTTTGTTACATTCGCTATATTATGAGATGGGAGAAGGATCAGGAGCTTAAAACCATAGGGGACAAATATAAATGTCTCATGTACAATTTATCCAAAAAATAGCCTCTGATTCACTATATTCCGGGAGATATGATTCCTCCAAGTTAGGGTTCCACCCTCTTCCATAATTCATCCCTAAACAGGACACGTGGGATGAATTGATATATATTGGACTACACAAGTCCAAATGGAATTTATCAAGATGTTCCTGAAGAGGAACAGAATGTGCTTTCTGTGTTCCAAATTTCAGACTCAGAAGATGAACCAGTGACACATGGAATTCCATACAACTTCATTGTTTTGAACAGTCCTGTAACAGGTCACCATGGGAAAAGGATCATAAATCCAAATTGGTGAAACCAATTCTTATGAAACATATGGTGTTGGATCAGGGACCTATGCGGTTACCTCAATGAAAAATTTTAGACATAGAGAAGCAGAAATTTTGGATATATCATAGAAACAGTGACCGACATTTCTGCAGAAGAAATTGGAAAACTAGGGCTTCCTGTTCCGGGAGCTTCCCTCCATTTTTTTCAAAAAAGGAGTACATTGGACAGCTCCATTTGAAGATATCTATATTTATATCCAATCATATCTGAAATATTCCAAGTTTTGAAAATAAGGGTTTCCCTGACAAACCCTAGATCAGCCAGCTCCTGAACCAGGACGGACACCTCAAATTGGTAAGATCTATTCTTCTACTATTCTCATTTGAGGTTCTCATTTCAAAGTGATCTATCACATCGAATTCATGATAAGATTGGTGAAGTTGACAACTTTCAAGCATGGAAGTATATGATCTCTCTGAAGAAAATGAATTAGACACCTACATGAGTAGAGAGGTTCTAGTTCCAGAGGGAGATGAGGCTAGAAGCGTTACACAAGAAGAACTTGGTCAAGGCCAAGAAGATCATGGTTGATTCAGTCACGAATCAGCTTGTACCAAAAGTGTCTTCCCTAAAGACACCGATGATGTTTGATTCCTTGACCAAGCAATTTGAAGGGAAGAACATAAGTCAGAATCTAACCTTAAGAAACCGGTTGAAGAATGTGAAGAATCAGAATATGACCTTAAGAAACCAGTTGAAGAATGTGAAGAATCAGAATGTAGAGACCATGCACTCATACTTTAAAATGGTATCGCAAATCAAAGAACAACTTGAAGCGGTAAAATAAGAAGTGGAGAATGTAGAAGTTGTGATAGCCACCTTGAATGGCCTCCCAGGATCATGGGATACATTCATTCGAGGAATGTGTTCCAGAAGGAAGTGATTGCTTTCAGTAGAATCTAGGAAGAAGCTCAACTCATAAGAAGAGAAGAGAAGATGGGACATCAAGCTCTCACCATCCAAAGAAGATCCCTCAAGCAATGAGGAATATGAAGAACTCAACTCTTGAAGAACCTCTTATCCATCTTAGCTTTTGGATAAGAAACGATGATATTATGAATGAACAAGACAATTAAGCTGAAGGATCAACAAGGAGTCTACCCACGAAACAAATAAAGGTAAGTATTCAATTGTCATTTCATGATATTTTTTTGGTATGCATTTGTTTATATTCAGTTGATGTATTATGCATGATAGAAGTCTTGCATTAATGACAGTATACTGCTAATATGCATGCGATGGGTAAGTATCTCATGGTTCTATACAAACTCTCCATTGCTACTTATCTATAATAAAACCTCTTTGCTGACATATTGGATTAGTGCACAATATCAATGTTGTCCTTGTAGAAATGGAAGGAATATAGAAAAGTTTCGTGAGATATTGATGAATGTTGTATTGGCTAAAGTAATTACATGATCATATATTTATGCACAAGAAATTTCCAGTATGAATATTCCTTATGAAATGTTTCTAACCATACAAATGCATTTGACTTGTAGGAAAGATCAAATACATAATCGCCTACAAGAAAAGAAGAATGAAGACTTGTTCCAAAGAACAAGTGATGATAGTTCAAAGATGAAAAAAATATGACCAATACAGTGACATCATTGATGAAAAATATTCCAAGAAGAAAGGGAAGACCAGTTCAAGAAGAATGATGTCTAGGATGAAGTATCGATACATGAAGAGAATTTCATAGTTCCATCATGCAGTGGATGGAAACATTTTAGGATACAAGGCAAGATTCGTGGCACGAGGCATAGACTATGAAGAGACATTTTCAGCCACTAGAGATACACATGGCAGGAAGAATCCTGTTTGCAATTGAAAGAAGGCCTTGTACGAGATCAGAAGACACCCATGAGATAACACATAGATGAGGAGCTTGATAAAGATATTAACCTTCTCTACAAGGTTGAAAAGCTCATAGATGGGTTCAAGTAAAACTTTTTAAAAGGTTCAAGATAGAGGATCTTGGTATCTAGTGATCCTAGATGGATACATAGAAGATTAGTAGCATAGGAAGCTACTTGTCACTCCAGTACAGAATGTTTCAGTGCATAGAGTATGAAAGATAGAGGGAGTGTGATTCTTCAGAGGGAGTGACTACAGAATATCCTAAGGTTCGACATTATACGACAGGATGAACATATTACTAATGACTCTAGGATTTATCAAGAGTAAAGCGGATTCCAACCTTTACTTCAAGGTTGAAGGCGGAAGACCAGTGATGCTCCTGTTATGTGTCGATGCACTACGTTCTAGGCATAGAGGTGTGGAGAAGGGTAGTATGCAGTAGAGATCATGAATAGGTTTAGGATGATGGACTACATGACCATACCTATGGTATCTAACCTGAAGCTATTGATTGATGCTTCATCAGATATGGTTGATTCTATGATGTATTGTCAGATGATTGGGTCCATGTTGTACCTAAGACCAAATATTTTCTTTGATGTGAACAGATTGATACATGTTCACCTGATGGTTGCAAAGCATGCATCGGTACAATTGATTATGGGCTCAAGTACAATGCGAATCAGAAGATTAACCTGGAGGGTTATGTTGATTCAAATTGGGAAGGCAGTGCCATCGATAGGAATATCACTTCAGGGTGTTTCTTAGGTATGGGATCAGGTGTGATCTCTTGGTTTAACCAAAAGAAATCCTGTGTGGCAGTGAGTACAACTGAAGTAGAGTATGTCACAACCTGTTCAGTTAGTTGTGAGGCAGTATGGATAGGGAAGCTACTACCTGATTTATTTGATCTCTAGATGGATGTTACTTATATACATTGTGACAACCAGAGTTGCGTGAACTTGTTAGAGAATCCATTGTTCCATGACAAGTCAAAGCATATCGAGATCAACTATAACTATATCAGGGATATGGTGCAGAGGGGAGCATTGAAGCTCCAGTATGTTGCGATGGAGGAACAAATAGCTGATGTGTTGACGAAGCCATTGGCCAGAGTGAAGTTCGAGTACTTTAGGGAGAAGCTTGTGTTCTCCAGATTAAGGTTTCATCCAAGGGAACGTGATGAGTCCAATAGCCATTCTGACGAGTAGGTCAGATATAAGGGCTAAGCCATTTTGTCATGGTGAGAGGGTTTGGTTCCTTCCATGTCAGATATCAGTGTTGATATCCATAGCCATTTTGACGAGTAGGTTAGATATAAGGGCTGAACCATTCTGTCATGGTGAGATAATTTGGTTCCTTCCATGTTAGATATGAGTGTTGATTGCCATTCTGGGAATGGAGGTACCTGGTCAGTTACCAGGAACACTCAGTCCGGGATTGAGAGAGCCATTTTGAATATTAAGTCAGATGTAAGGGATGAACCATTCTATTATGGTTAAAGGATTAGGTTCCTCCCATGTCAGATATGATTGTTGGCCATTCTATCAAGTAGGATAGATGTAAGGGAAATTCCACTCTCTAAGAGAGTGGAGGCACCTGGTCCATTACCAAGTAGCTCATTCTAGGACTGGGGGCCATTCTGGCGAGGGTGTAGGATTCAGTTCCTACCAGGTCATATTTGAGTGCATGCCTTTCTGATGAGGGTGTAGGATTTGGCTCCTACTAGGTCAGATGTAAGTGCAAAGCCCTTCCATCATTGTGATGAGGATGTGTTCCCGCTTAGATGGATGTAAGTGCATATCCCTTCCATCATTGTGAGCAGGATGTTTTCCCGCCTGGATGGATGTAAGTGCAGAGCCCTTCCATCATTGTGAGCAGGATGTGTTCCCTCCTGGATGGATGTAAGTGCAGAGCCCTTCCATCATTATGAGCAGGATGTGTTCACACCTGGATGGATGTAAGTGCAGAGCCCTTCCATCATTGTGAGAAGGATTTGTTCTTGCCTGGATGGATGTAAGTGCAGAGCTCTTCCATCATTGTGAGCAGAATGTGTTCAAACCTTGATAGAAGTGTGGAAATATTCCATCATTGTGTATAGGATGTGTTCCATCTTGAATGGAAGTACATAACTCTTCCATCATTGTTTGCAAGATGTGTTCCCGCCTGGATGGATGTGAGTGTTGTTCATTTTTGACGAGTAGGTCAGATATAAGTGCTGAAGAAGACCTACATGGAGGCTAGGCCTACAACCAACATGAAAAAGAGTTGGCTCTATAGAACTTCCTGTGATGAGAAGAATCATGAGATAGCACCCATGATGATCTAGATTGAGTGATGATCCAGATCCAGTGAAGATGATCTAGCAGTGATGATCCAGATCGAGTGGTGATCCACATCTGGTGATGATGTCTAGTGATGATGATCCAGATCGAGTGATGATGCAGATCGAGTGATGATGATCCAAATCCAGTGATGATCTAGATTCAGTGATGATGATCCAGATCAAGTGATGATCCAGATCCAGATGAAGACGACTTGAAGACGAAGATGATGAGAACTCAATGATGATCCATATGATACAAAGAAGAATACTTGTGCTGATAAATTATGTCGAGAGAATACCTTCCTAGTTAAGAGGGAGTGTTGATGTAATTGTAACTTTGGAGTGTATTCATCCATATTTCTTATGTATTGTAACCCAATGTTTATTTTGAGATGTATTGTAATGCATTTGATTCATGTCATACCCCGATGTTTATTCTGAGAAGTTTCTATAATGAGAAAGTCATGTCAATTCATTTTGGGTAACCCTCGTATTGGTCAAGGGTTAAAGTTCCCACAGTTATGGGGCCCTTAGGTTGTAAGACTATCCTAGTGAATTCGACCCTAGGTGAGTCATTGTAAGTCGGAGCAATAGTCCCCACCATTGAGTTAACCTCCTATTGGTCGAAGGAGGCAAAGTCCCCATACGTGGTGGGGCAGTAGGGTTATTAGACACTCCTATAGATGTCAACTCTAGTAAGTAATTGTTAAGTGAGGCTGACATGTTGGAGTGGGTTCCAAGTGAACAGAAGAATATAAATAGAGAGTGAGAGCCTCTCTATTTATCATACTCATACATGCACACTCACTCATTGGGGCGCATGAGTGAGAGAGGAGAATCTCTCTCAGTGAGAGAGAGAGAGAGACTGATGATGTCGGGAGATCATCTTACTGTCTTGGGGTTTTACCTTTTTGGTGTTTATTCTATCTCTGAGGAAGTTGCGGGGTTTTATTCTTTATGGTTTCCCCAGGGAAAATTCTTTGTGTCTCTTGTCTCTTGTGTTGTGCTTGTGTTTTATTACGGTGCATGTTATTCTCTTAGTTAAAGATCCTAAGATAAAAATGATAGCTTGAATGACAAAAATCTAACATCCAGAATTATTTCATCCATACAAATTTTTTGAACCAATTGAAAGCCATCAAGCTCGCCTTAAAATTTCCTAAGGAACAATACTTAGCTCCAATCCAAACCACCCAAGTGTTGTATCTTTTAGACATACTTTTGTTCTAGTACTTGATATTCTTCCCACCACAAGAGATCATATTCCCTTTACATTTTATTCTTTTAAACGTTCTCCTCTTGGTCCAAAGGCAAGGTAGTGTTTCTTACCTCAAACACCACAAAAGTACCATTGTCACTTCTCTCTTTTGCAACACACTTTCAACCTTTTTCTCAATTATGGAATATCTGCTACAATCACTCCCATTTTTGAATCCCATACAAAGTAGAAGATAACAAAACCATAGAATGTCCTACATCTTGTACTTCTACTGCATCACTTCCATGAAACTAAGAAACTGGTTGTTTTAAGTTCCTACTGCACAACATGTTCCCAATGCTAACCACAACAATTGTCTCACATAGGATTTCCACCAAATCATTGTTGCAATTCATCACCTCCAGAAAACTATTTATAGAGAACTCAAAGAATTAGTCCTTCAATAG
>LPNX011190149.1:63061-75811 GCA_001517045.1 Pseudotsuga menziesii | reverse complement strand
ATAGGTTACATGTTAACTATTGTGTAAAGTTATTATCATCTATTGTCTATGTCTTCATGTTATCATATGTTTTCTTCCACAAATTGCATGTTATCCATGCATTAGCAACCAATTATTTTTTATGTTCTTTTTGCTATAATTGTTTTTTTTTAACTTGGAAGGACTACCATAGAATCAATCTAGACATTACAGGTGTCTCATCCTCATGCAATTTAAGAAAAGCATAGGTGCTAGTCCACCCCAGATTCTAAAATATAAACACCTATCAATGTAAAAAATTAAAATATACATTCGTCTTTATTGGATATACATTTTTTATCTTTAACTTATACATATTTATTTCTATTATACACATATATATAATATACATATCTCTTCAAACATACACATGTTCTCTTTTATTATTATTATTATTATTATTATATACTCATTTTCACGTGATACATACACATTTGTCATTTTGGAACACCTGCATTCATCATTACATGATATGTGTTTCGAAGGTGAAGTTGTGTATATCTAGTGAAGGTGAGTGTGTATATGTGTTTCGGGGGTGTAGGTGTGTAAATGATAGGATGTGTTGGTGTCGTCGCTATAGAGATGGTCAGGCGTGGATACATCAATGTCCAAGAGTTTAGGCGTGGATACAGAGACGTCTAAGAGTCCAAGCATGGATACAGCGACAGCTAGGTGTGGATACAGTGACACCTCGTTCCTGTTACATCGGATTTTATCACCAAAAAGTAAGAAACGTGGAAAAATCCGCGCTTTTGTACTAGTGTAAGTCTAGAGACATTAAAAACTTATGAAGATGCACTTACTAAAGCTCTACAAGTAGAAATGGATGAATATATTCTATCATACCCCATAGATCTTAGACTGGAGGAACAACTTGAGATCATACAGAAATCATTAAAAGAGATAAACCTTAAGAGTCAGGATATTTGGTGCATGAAACGCTCAATGGTCGGACATTCAAAAGACAAATGTCAACAGGATATCAGCCGACAGGACATTTGATTTGTGCAAACAAAATGTTTTTGTGACATTTTCCAAGACCATGGAGACCACACGAGAAAAGATTGACCATTCAACATGAAGAATGGCAAAGCATCTTGGTGTGCTATCTGCAAAACAAAGAATCATGCCACGGCCGACTACCATCTAAACCTAAAAAACTGACAGAACTATCACGTAGTCTACCAGACTAACACAGTCGCATAGAAAAATGAGCAATGAAACAATGCACAAAATGACCAAAATAATCAAATGTACAAAGGTCGTCGATACGAGTGTTGGTTCAACAACCGACGTGGAGGATATGGAGGTCGAGGTGAATTCTCTGGGAATCGAGACAACCGACCACGTCAACCCATCCAATGTTTCACATGTTACAAGGAAGAAAACTGATATGTAGACTGTCCCTACAAGGACATGAATGACCTAAAATTTTGTACTAGTTGTGGAGTAGGGGACCACTCATTACAGGATTGCCCTACTATGCTTGAAAAGATAAATAAAAAGAAAAATGTTAATGTCTTGTCATGCGTACAAAAACATGATATTATCAATACAAGTAATTTGCATATCATAACCCGACAAGGGACAAAAATTGGGAATGATAACCCATGAATAAGCAAAATAAAATAAAAGAATGTTTATCTTGACCCAGTTAAAGAAAAACAAATATATAAAGATGCAACAAATATATTTAGAGAATTTGCTCGATAGGAAGAAAAAGATGATAATCGACAAGACACAGTAAAAGAGTTAAAACACTTAGTACAAAAGGATAAAACAATATCTGAATATATCGACTTGTTGTATAAAATAAAACACAACAATAACACTTAAAAACAAACAAAGTGTATTTGCAGTCTAAACCAAAAAGATAAAAGTGATGTCGACCCACTTGTCGACCTGAAAATTGAAGGATACCACGTCCGACAAGTCATGCTCGAATTCAGATCATAGGTAAATATTATGACTTGAGGTGCATGGGAACAATTAGGGAGACCTCAATTATACGAGTCAGGCATATACTTGAAACTAGCCGAACAAGGCCTAATTGAACCCATTAGAGTCTGGAAAAATGTCGACACAATGATAAAAGGAATATCAACCAAAGTCAACTTTGAAATTATTGACCCTAAGGAAGGATCCAGCTCCTTCCTAGCGTTAGTAGGTTGACCTTGGGGGAGAAAAAATGAAAGCTTCAATATCCTTAGACAAAGAAAGAATAAAATTAAAATGGAATTGACAAAAATTCATAGTACCTATCCATGCATCCCAAGGAGAACCTTGGATAGAACCAATTGATGAAGAAGTTGACATCCGACAACTATATCAGATACAGAATAATGAAGATTACATAGAACCTAATATATATGGTGAAATTTACTTAGGAAACCAAGACTCAGTAGGATACAATTCAGACACTAAACTATATGATTGGGAGGTTGAAAACTATGAAACAAAAGAAAGAGGATGTTGGACCATTCAAAAAGTACAGAAGAAACCAGTCAGACAATGCTTTGTGGTGTCCATCATCCCAAAAATATTTGAGAAGAAAACTAGGGAATATCCTACCTTGAAACCAACAAATATAAATATCATAAATATCCCAATATATAAAGAAAGAGAATCACCTATTATGCACATAGAGAAAGCATCTAGGAACATTGGTGAACATGGCCGACTACAAAGCTTAGTGGAAACTTTTACAGGACAAGCTGCTAGATGGTGGGATACCCATCAATCAAGACTGTAGACATGGACAACATCCTCAACTTATTTTGTAGATATATTTGGAGGAAATAAGTTAACCAACCAGGCTCAGATATCTCTATTTACCCAAGGACAAGATCTAGAAAACTAGATAAAGACATGTGAAAAATAATGGAGAAGACTTGGATATAAAGATGAATGTACATGGCCACACCTATTCCCATCAACACTCGCCAACTTACCAAACAAATGGTACAAAATGGAATAATCTCAAGGTGAAACATTCCTATGGCATGAACTCAAAGAGAATTTTATCAAATATTTCAAATTTATACCACAAAATGAGAATTTGGTCAAAACTACAAAACATATCAAAGCATTTGTACAACCGATAGAAAACAAAACCCTAAAAGACAACCGACCAACAATAAACTGTAACAATATACAAACCGAGACAATTCCACAGTCAACAAGACTACAAATGGAAAATGGAAATTCGGAAGGGAAAAGCTTTAGATGGAAATCAAACCATGCCGAAACGACAAAACCAATTCGCAAAGTACTCAAAGTCGAGACAACCGGCAAGGAAGACATCGACCGAATGACTGCAACAAAATTTCTTGCTACATTTTCATAGTTTAGAGAAGGGAGTCAACTAATCAATGGGACAAAAGAACCTATATGGTTAGATGCTAAAGTGAAAATCAAATAAGTCGACATATCAAATGATGATCGGCCAAAAATAGAAAAAATTGGAGACTACTGGACTGAAGCACAAACAACAGACATAGTAAATCTACTGAAAGAATTTCAAGATGTATTTTCTAGAGACTATAAGGATCTCAAAGGTCTAGTACATGAAATGGGTGAAATGAAGATTGACATTAAACCTGATGTTCGACCTATAAAGAAAAGACCATATAAACTAGCTCATAGATACAAAGAGATAGTCAAGAAAGAGATTGATAACATGCTTGCAGTAGGAATTATCTACCCTATTGACCAATCAGAATGGGCAAGTCCAATGGTGGTTCAACCAAAGAAACATTATCAAACCAAGATAAGGATCTGTGTCGACTTCAGAGAACTCAATAAAGTTACATTAACAGACCCATTTCCAACTCCTTATGCAGATGAAATCTTAAATGAGGTAGCAGGACATGAATGCTACTCGTTTACAGATGGGTTCTCAAGCTATAATCAAGTACCAATAACCAAAGAATATTAGAAAAAGACAACATTAGTATGTGAATTTGGATCATTTGCTTACAGGGTTATGCCTTTTGGACTTAAAAATGCACCTGCAGTCTTTTCAAGGATTGTGGTTAAAACATTTCAGGAGTACATTTAGAAAACAATGGCAGTATATTTCGATGAATAGACAATATATTCTACATTGAAAGACCATTGTAAATGGCTAAGGCTTATGCTAGAATGATGCAGGAAAATCCAACTATCTCTGAACATCAAGAAGTGCATATTTCTAACTCCTATAGGGATACTATTAGAACACATTGTCTGTAAAGAAGGTATTAAAGTCAACTTCGCAATGTTGATGTATATGTAACTTTGGAATGTATTTCACTTATATTTCTTATATATTGTAACCTGGTGTTTATTCCGAGATGTACTTGAGTTATGTCATTCCCTGATGTTCCTATCGGGAAGTTCTATAATGTAAACAAGTCATGCCAAGTCATTGTGGGTAACCCTCCTATTGGCTAAGGGTTAAAGTCCCCGCAATTTCGAGGCACTAGGGTTATTAGAATCTCCTAGTGAGGTCGGCCCTAGTAGGGTTTATTCAAGTCATGAATTAGAATAAATAGAGATTTTTCCTCTCTATTTAACACATATATCATACACACTCAAGTGTAGCGCATAGTTGAGGAAGGAGAAGACACTAGGGCTAGATATAAAGAAGGTTACTGTTGTCGAGAGATCACTTACTATTTTGGGTTCCACTTTTGGTGCTGATTCTATCTCTGAGGAAGTTGTGGGGTTCTCACCATTTTTGTTTTTCTCGAGGATAAACACTGTGTTCATTGTCTCTTGTGTTTGGTTGTTGTGCTTTTTATTCTCTCAGTTAAAGATCCTAATGTATTGCTAGCTTAATGATGAAATTCTAACATGGTATCAGAGCTAACCTGAGAATAAGACACTGTGCAACTGCAAGAACTAGGGATTCCTACTTAGTGGATCTTCCTCCACATATTTTCAGCAAAATAAGGTTGGATCAACTCTCCTCGTTAGGGCACATATTTCTGTCGAAGTAGAATCCAATTATGAGGGTTTTCAGTTTTGGATCCGACACTGCTGCTGAAAATTAGGGCTTTTCACAGAAGAGGAATTTTTCAGTGAGCCCAAGCCTGGATTGGTCTCCTCCCCAAAATAAAAGTTAGGGATCAAATTCAAAACATTTGGTTGGACAAAACTCTGGAAAAGAAAAACCCTAATTTGCTACTAAACCAGCACAGCGGGATTTCAGTTCCAAATTTAGATCCAACATCATGACCCGGTAAGATCTAAATATTTTGCATTTCCATTTGAGGTTCTCAATTAAGTTGTCTCATCATACCAAGCTTGATGAAAATCTTGAGCAAGCTGACAACTTTTGAGCCTGGAAGTATAGGATCTCCCTGGTTCTGAAAGAAAATGAGTTGGACTCCTATATCAATGAGGAGGTTCCAGTACCAAAGGGAGATGAGGATAAGGCCTTACTGTTATAGCAGATTTCACCACCCTAGGTGAATCACACTTTGTATGGCCTTCCCCTGTCCCGCTGCAGACTCTTTAGATCCCATGGACAATCTTTTATCCTTTGATGTTTCCTTGACCATCCCTAAAACTATATGAAAAATGATATACACGGATTTTTACCCGATAACCACGTACATACACGGCTTTTTACCTGATAACCGTGTACATCGGGATGTGTGCATAATCCAAATCATTTTGGAGTTTTCCTTGACATGGATCCGACTCATTTGACTCCTGGCCTTCCATATGCCTTGAGATCACTCAGATTCGACCCTTCATTATCCCTTGTGAAGCTATATAAGGAACCCCTTGGTACATTGAGGGCATATAGAGAGATTGAGAGCAAAGAAATTAGAGTCCATTGTTGCTGGAATTTATACTTGAGTCTGCATCCCTTTGTCCCTTGGAGCACTGTTGTGTTCTTCCCAAGCTTGCCTTTTGCTAGTAAGCTTGCTATCAAGAGATGGAGGATTGAAGTGGTGGAGGCCCAAATGGGGGATTCAGTTTCTCTGGTTCGCAGACGTGTCGTCAGAGGTTGTATCTATCTTGTAATCTCTGATTTATATTAATAAGAACTATCTTTTCTTGTCCAATGATGTGTATTTGATTAATGTTGTATCCATTGGAATATGTCAAATGCTTTTACATTATTGATGATATATGCTAGAATAGATCTAACACCATGATATATAGTATGCTTATATTGTTTACTTGTTGTTGAGGAAGTATTATATCAATTCAAGATGAATATTGGAAAGCTCAACGGGGATCTACTTCAACTGTCTGGAATAAGGTACAAGGTTTGATCCTTTAGTATTAGACATTATATTTCTATTGCATATTGGGAAAGATTGATTTCTGGAGTCAAGTCTGTCTGTTGTGGTACCCCAAGCCATAGGAATTTCTCTTCGGAATAGAATTGGCGACTCCACTGGGGAGTTCCTAGTAGTTGTCCTTTGGGGGTGATTTTCTCGGCATTCAATGTATTTGAATTTCTCTTTCTCTCTTGTTTCTGTGTCGGGTCTAGGGGCATGTATGCCTGGTAAAGTCTGATTGGAGTGAAGTTTGTCTCAGCTTGCTTGTTTTCCTTGTTTTGTGCACCTTTTCTTCCTGTACATGGGTTTTTGATTTACAGTCATGTATACACGCGGTTTCCTTTGTGATTGCCGCGTATACACGCGGGTTTACTGCGAACAGTCACGTATACCCTGGGTTTTTCCTTTTCATGGAAGATAATTGGTTGCTGGGTGAATGTTGTTAGTTGCTGAGTCTCCTTTGGCACTGCCTGAGTCTGTTTTGACCTCTATTTCTGACTGGAAACGTTTTGTTTTTTCAGCCTAAATTTTTTTTTTTTTAGGAAAGTTCTTGTTATGGCATTTTCGATTTTTTGTTTGAGATTAGTGCATTAGAGTTATTTTACCTTAGTGTTGTGCTTGGATGTTGTTTATGTGTGCTTGCAGAGTCTGAGGGTTGTAGAATTATTCTTTTTCTTTTTGCATCTCTTATATTTTCAAAAAATCCAAAAACATTTGCTTATCATCATGCATTGCATTTTGCACTTTGCATTGTACTTGCACTAGATATAGATTTTCTTTGGAGTACTAGTTAGGACTTCATATAGGAAAATTTGCATACAGAATTTGAAGAAGAATTGTGCATTTCACGTAGTACGCATACCCTGTTTACATGGACACAATGCATTTGCATTGATTGTTACGGTGTGCATTTTACTTCATGTTGCATCATAACACCACTAGTTGCACGACCATATCCTATTTTTGAGTAATAAATCCAACTAAAATCAACGCTAATTAAAATGAATTACACTCTTTTCTTTTCTAGGGTGCACCAACAAGCTTAGGTTTTAGGATCTTGGAATAGTTCATTGTAAGTCAATTCTCCAAGATCACTAAACAACAACATCTAGGTGTCTATCCAGGGAGTGTGTGAAATCCTTGGTATAACCATCGTTCTTAGGATCCTCCTCTCAAATGGGAGTTAAGGACGAGGTAGTGTGAACAGTTATCGTTTGGGATGACCCCTAGTCATAACTGAGTAGCACTAGAGATATTTCCAGGATTGTATTCGTATCTGGGGGCTCTTTCGAGAGTTTCGGGCTTTGCTACCCTACCCATACGGTCAATCCCACCTCCGAATGTCCGCCTGAGATTTGATTATATTGAGGTGACCTTAGTGACCTTACCTAGGATATTGAGGGGGTACTTGTAGAGGGTATTCTGTGGGTGTCCCGGCCAGGTTGGGGTTGGACAGCACAGTCACTTTACACGTTGAAGCTGAGGGCCACAATAATTGGTTACGTACCTCTACTTGTTGTGTATGGGAGTCTCAGGCCTCTCCTAGGCGTGACATACCTGCTTCATTTGGGAGCTCACTTAGCCAGCCCTTGTTTTCTTACATTTGGCTTTATATTTTATTAGTGATTTCTCTATGCACGCTAGTTGGCCTAGGGTTTACGTAAATAGAGAGTCTTTGATATTTTTTGAGTCATTGTGGATTCGAGTGCGGTTCCGCACTGTTCTCATCGGTTAGCAGGACTTCCCCCTTCTACTTCTCCTCCTCCTTTTGGAGAGAGACCTAGACAGTCTAGGCGGACTATGTCACACACTGATTCACACACCATGGAGGACCATTCAGAGACTATTCCTGAGCCACCTCCTCCCGTTCGTATTGACGATGGGGAACTTACTCCTACGTACTATCCTTCACCTGACCTAGTTGAGTTCGGTCATGTGATTTCCTAGATAGGATCCTTGCACGATCGACCTACCCACCCTAGGGTTGATTCCCCATTGACACATTACCGGTATGGAATGTCGGAAGATGCCGAGACTCACTTTGAACCTGCCAGCACTAGCTATGGGAGTTATGTTACGACTGGTTTTCCTATGCATGATTTGACATTTCATTTCGAATCCGAATTTGAGCCTAGCACTATGCCTGGGGGAAATCCCATGCCTTACCTTACGGAGAGGTTTGGGAGTACTAGTCACATTGCACCTTCCATCCCAGTGGTGGAAGCCACATCTTATCTCCCTCCTAGGTCTAGGGTTAGTGTTGGGCACTTGGGCAGACCCGGGTTAACACTTTACACGCCGCACCAACAAAAGACCCACTGTGTTGGCCCTTTCGGAAACAACCTGCGTGCAGGTTGCAGTCTCACCTGAAACAGCAATGGGGTGCCACAGAATCAGGTTTCTGCATGCAGAGAGGGGTATTACTGTACCTTATCCTTTCTAAATAATGACTAATCAACTTCTGATTAACTTATCATTCATTCATATATAATTTCACAGCATAATAAACAAACCAAACTTGCATAACCCACTACCGGGGATTCACAGCGCAGCTTAGTAGTAATCAGAGATCTTATATTATCAGATATATTTGGTTTAATGCATAAAAATAACAAAACAGGAACAACACAACAAAACCACAACACCAAATATAACGTGGTTCACCCCCAGTGTAGAGGCTACGTCCACAAACTGCGTTTTATTCCTCTTTCCTCAAAACCACAGTTTATCTATGCACTCAGCTGCAGATTCCTTCTTCCTTTGACAGCCGCGCACACAGCAGCAGGCTTCTGCGCACTCAGCTTCAGACCTTTATTACTTTCTTACAAAAACCCTCTGCACACACAGCTGCAGAGGTCGTCCACACACACAGCTAGGACTTGTTCCTTCCTTACAAAATCCAACCTTACTTCACCTTATCTTTCTTACATTAAAAAGCCTAACCTATCCATTTTCCATAAGCGCTTATTTATACTGCGCAGCTTACAAAAACCATGGTCTTAAACCATGGGAACCCACAAAAACCCTAAACCCTGGATTTAACCCATGGGTTTATTACAAAAAGAGAGGGTTTTGACTTACCCTGCCACCCCTACGACTATTTTGTCCCAACGCTCCGCTTACAAATTAACCGCGGAGTTACCCCCTATGGAGCATGCGTCCCAACAGGCCCCTAAGACTCACTAGTGGCCCGTCCCGGGACACTCTGCAGCGTCTCTGCTTGCTTAACTTCGCTGGGGAGACAGGTTATACTGCTTAATGACGCTTTCCGTGCTGCTGCGGGCTGCATACTTCTGTCCTTTGCAGTAGGGTTACTGAAGACAGGCGTCACGACCACCTGCAGCAACATCCGGCTCTCGGATGGCCTACACCTGACCATCCACGACTTTGGGGTCCCCTGGGATTGTGTGTCACGCCATATGGGAAGCCTACTTGGCGTAGTTCCGTGACACCAACAGTCGGCGCAGGGGGATTTCCCAGAGTCATTCTGCGAGGCCTCATGCCCTTGGCTGCTCTATGTTAGAGCAGACTCCTGGCTGTCTGTGCAATTTTAGAGCAAACTCCTGCCTGTCCTTGTACTTCGCCAAACAGAACTGTGTAAATGGCCTAGTGAGAAGGTGTTGCAGACCTCTGTCCCTTACATCTCGTACCAATGTCTGGACCTTACTGTCATTCGACATTGTTCAGGAAGGAATGTCACAGATATGCTTCAGATAGAAATTACAAATCGAAATAGCCTCTTATAAAATCTTAATGCGAGGAGGGGTATCATGGTTTAATCATGATACTAAATCTGGCGACGTTCCGGGAATCTGCTCCTCAGGGCACCGGATTTTCCCCAAGATCTCATGATGATCAGTAATGAGAGCAACGCTCGTGCTAGCGCCGCCAACTTGCGGTATGTCCCATCCGCCATAGTTGCGCCACACCCTGAGACTTCGACACAGATCTTGGTATTCCTGAAGTAGTTGAGTTACTTTGCTTACCATCTCGTCATCCCAATAGTCACCAATGGTAGCGAGCTTAGGCTGAGCGTCGGACCCAATGTTAACGGTGCGCGTCTTCAAGGGTTGTGTTACTTCGGGAATTGCGACTGCCGGTCCATGAACATCGCAATATCCTTCTGATTCTGGGATGGCAAGACTGCGCGGATCCCCTTCTTCATCGACTGTGAAATTATAACATTCGACTGCGAAGGCTTCTTGTACAGCCCAATCAGGATGATTTTCAGTCATTTCTTGCTCATTAAATACCTTAGTGTGGATGACCCTGATAGCTGCATCGAGGGCTGGACAGACATCATTAATAGAAAAAGTATTGACAAAGCTATGAACAAGACAATCCCAACTTACAGTATCTCGGCGAAGTTCAGCCTCCTCGTACCAGTGCTTTGCCAAGGGTCCCAGCGTATGAACAAATCTATGTACCCACTCACCCTGAGGGACATACTTCCATGCCTCGTAGCAGTTGCTGAGATGGTCCTGGGGGCACGTTTTTCCATAAAATTTACTTCGTACTGTGGTCAACTGATCCGAGAACCTTAGGCGAAGGAGCGTCTGACATACGTCCCAGGTGGGGATCTGCTTCCTGTGGCTCGACCACCATCTGATTGCGGTAGCTCTGAATGCTGACTCGAGGACATCCATGATTTGTGGGGCAGGGATCTGAGCCGAGATGTGTGTGATAAACGATGCCGGATCTGTCGAACCATCATACACAGGGATATGTCGGGTCTGTGAGTCGACCCATCTGATAGACTTGGTCAAGCAGGCATTGCTGTCCGGATGGAGCTCAGACAGACGGTTTTGCCAATTTTCGAGTTCCCCTTCAGGGTCCGTCATGCAGGAGCTACCAGACTGCCATCCCGTGGCCGGAGACTCCACGGTACCTTCGTTCTGCGCCATGATAGGAGATATAGGTTGCACAGCGGCCTGATCGTTATGGTAGATTGGCTCAGTATACCGTTCCCCTTGTGAAGGATCTAGGGGCAAGATGACCCTGAAGTCTTTCCCTTCGAAGACCATCTGTCTCTTTTTGAGGTTGATTACTGCGGCATTTGCCATTGCCCATTCAATTCCTAATAGGGCCGAGCAAGGGTTGCTGTCATCAATGATCTCAATTACTTCGAAGTCCGCGAAGGTACTAACTCCGTCGATATCTATTTGGAGATCCAGGAATCTTCCTAAGGATACAATCTTTTGCTGGTTGGCCAGCCGTAACTGAATAGGAGACCAGGCAAGTGTAGGTTTCCCCATTTGTTCCCAGGTTTGTTTGGTTAGAACATTGACATCGGATCCCAAGTCCAGGATAACATCGGTCATTTCATATGCCCCGATTTGAGCATTCAATCGCATTTCCCTGCCGGTCCGGCTGACTCGATGAACGGTTTTGTCCTGGGAACCAGTTTGCAAAGATTCACAGGTAGTAAGAATGTTTTGCAGCTCATTCAGAGCAGATTGATTCCTTAACAGCTTAAGGCAGCTGTGCAGGAAGGCAGATAGTACACTTTCTTTATCCATCGACGCATCGTAGGGCGGTAACTGAAGCTGCGCAGGGACACTGGGTAGACCAGGGCCAGCAAAATATTTCTTGGCCGCCATGAATGTCTCTTTTTCTCTGAGGATATCAAATGCCAGACTTTTTTCAGGGGCCTTCCGAATTAGAGCTTCGACAGGGTGGTTTGGTGGTTCCTGGATATGTGTCGTAAGTCCACTTCGAGTAACGACATTAATAGTCGCCACAGGGCGGGGCTCTACAGAAATCATCTGAAGGTTCTGAGTAGGGATAGTCGGTCGGGCCTGAATTTTAGCGATCAGCTGAGGGCACTGTTCGATCACATGATCAACGGCGCGGCAATACCGACATGTCGTAGTTGGGTTCCGACAGTCGCGAGCCAAATGCCCGGCTTGGTTACAATTATAACACACGATTTGGTTTCGGCCTCTCCCAGCCATGCCGCCACGCCCTCCAGGGGGACCTCGGCCAGAGGCACCCCCCTGGTAGCCATAACTGGCGTTATGTGGGCCTTCCGTGTGCACCCTATAGGCATCATAGGTGCGGCACTCCTCTTCCTTATGACCGATAGATTTGCAGAATTTACAGTAGGGGTTCGCAGGTCCCTGCGCATAATTTTGCAGCAGATAACATTGCTCAGGTCGATGTTGGCCGGTCATTCTGCAAAGCTCACAATAAAGAACCTGTGGCGGAAAGGGGTTCAGCGCACCGGTCTGCAGGTACTTGGCTATTAGAGGGCACCGTTCCTTATCATGTCCTTCGGTCCGACATTGCGTACACCACCCGGTTTCGCCGTCAGACTTTCCCTTTTTCATCTCGCGGAGTTCCAGTGCCATCGCAGCTAACTGCGCTTGGATTTGAGCAATCCCAAAGTCATCTCCGACAGGGGCAGTCTCTAGTTTCATGGCGATTTCTAGGGCCTCTTGCTGGTCAGCAA
>LPNX011190149.1:0-62316 GCA_001517045.1 Pseudotsuga menziesii | reverse complement strand
TGTGTTTTATTCCTCTTTCCTCAAAACCACAGTTTATCTGCGCACTCAGCTGCAGATTCCTTCTTCCTTTGACAGCCACGCACACAGCAGCAGGCTTCTGCACACTCAGCTGCAGACCTTTCTTACTTTCTTACAAAAACCCTCTGCGCACACAGCTGCAGAGGTCGTCCACGCACACAGCTGGGACTTGTTCCTTCCTTACAAAATCCAACCTTACTTCACCTTATCTTTCTTACATTAAAAAGCCTAGCCTATCCATTTTCCATAAGCGCTTATTTATACTGCGCAGCTTACAAAAACCATGGTCTTAAACCATGGGCACCCACAAAAACCCTAAACCCTGGATTTAACCCATGGGTTTATTACAAAAAGAGAGGGTTTTGACTTACCCTGCCACCCCTACGACTATTTTGTCCCAACGCTCCGCTTACAAATTAACCGCGGAGTTACCCCCTATGGAGCATGCGTCCCAACAGTTAGCGATCCGATTAGGATACGAAGTCCCAGACGAGTGACGATAGGCACTAGTACATATCTTATTACTGAGATTCCTTCATCCTCAGTTACGAGTTCTTCAAATGTACATCCTCCACCTTATCCACATGGTCCTTCAAGCCAATATATGTCTACGAGTCAGGTCCGTACTGCGGTTACTAGGCCGATTGTGTCTCAAGTTCATATACCACCTGCTACTTCGGGAGGCTATATTCACCATTCTAGTGGTCAGATTGTTACATCCGGGGCATATATACCTACTTCTGGTATGTATGTTCCCCCTTCTGTAGCTTATCTTCCTACCTACGGAGTGTCCCATGGGACATCGCATGCGATGACCTATGGACCTTATTATGGCACGCAGTATGGACATATTTCTTCACCTTACGGAGGTGGGTATCAAAAACCTGCTTACTCTCCTAATTATGGCTTCATAGCTCCTACTAGTCAAGGTCCACCTTACTATGGTACTTCCACGCCACCCTATACAGGTCAGACGGGAGGAGGACACTATGGCCAAGGCCATGGTGGTGCTCAAACCTATGTGAACCAGGGAGCGGTCCATCGACCTCATCATCCTAGGCTCCCTTTCCTCACGGCGCTTAACCTTCCTGACTTATCAAGACTTACAAACGATCCTGTGGCTCATGACCCGGCTTGGCCGGTTGTCCCTACCAAGCTTCCTTCGGATATACCTAAGTTTGAAGGCAAACCAGGAGAGGATCCGAGTGAACACGTTACCACGTTTCACCTTTGGTGCTCTTTGAATTCGTTACATCAAGACTCAATCTGCTTATGACTATTTCAACACACCCTCATAGGGCCTGCTGCGAAATGGTATCTAGAGTTACCAAAGGGAGCCTTTACCTTGTTCGATGATCTTGCGATGAATTTTCTTAATCACTTCTAGCTACCAGTATGCTATGATGTTGGTACTGAACTCTTGTCGACATTTCGGCAAGATAAAGCCACCCATATTTCTGATCATATTCAAGAGTGGTGTAGATGGAAGAGATTAATTAAATCTTTTATACCACTGGAGTTCCTTCTCGAGTGGTTCCTCAAGTCTTTATTGCCATATATCACGAAGGATGTTTCCACATCTGGAGTGCAGAATGAGGAAGAAGCGATCTTTAGGGTGCAGGAACTGGAATTGATTTATGCTCAGTCTATTTTGTTGTATGAGATTATTCCCAACGTTCCTCATTCCAGTTTCGATCCCAAGGTCAAACCTGGACCACATGCCGATGGCATTGTGGGTTGTGCAAGTGGCAAACCTGCGGATTCGGTTGCAAAACAATTTAGTCAATTGTCACTCAACCAATCTGCTTTGGGACAAGCTACGGCTTCATCTCAACCCGCCCAAATGGTGAACGTACTTTCTGTACAATCGTCAGACCAGAAGGGTAACCAGCAGCCCAGATGGAATAGAAGAAAGGGTAAGAATAATAATCGAAAGGGTGGGAATAAGAATGAGAATGCTTCCAATAATGACAAGAACGGTCAGAATGCTGGGGAGGACAAGCAAGCGAAACATAAGGTTAAATTCCCTTGCAAGCTATGTAAGGATGATCACCTCACTTACTTGTGCCCTCGGATTGATGAAGCTTCGAGACTCTTAGCACAAGCCCCAGCTATGCTAACAAACCCTTTACTGCATAACCAGAACATGAACTCGAAGTCCCAGGAGCAATATAGTGAGAATGATCCACCAGAGACTAGTGCTCGTGGGTGCATTAACATGGTCCGTGCTGCCAAGGTTGTGACTCATGCGAAAGATTATGGATCGTCACAACCCAGCCCAGGCAAAGAACCTGATCCACCAGGAACCCCTTTGCGCATTGAGAAACCTGTGGATAAACCTGAAGCTGCACCTCGCATTCCTAAGGGGGTACTTAAGCGTTCAAGGCATAATCCAAATGCTCGAGCCGCCCAGAATTATTCAGTTGTCGAGGACTTGGGCCATACTCCTTGTGTGATGTCTGCATTGGAAGTGCTTCAGAGTTGTCCTTCGCAAAGCAAGGCTTTGCTTTCTGCTCTTGGTGTGAACGGTGATGATTCTTCCTCAGTGATCAAATTTGAAACCGCAGGACATCAGCCTCGCTTGCCCTACTATGTGTCACTTTTGGTACATGTAGAATGTCTTAATATGATCGTCAAGCACACTGTGATTGACGACAGCACTGCTACCTCTGTGATTTCTTTGTCCTATTGGAAGGGTCTGGGTTCTCCTAAGCTGTCAAAATCAGTGACTATGTTAACTTCTTTTGATGGGAGATCTTTTAGGCCGCACAGCATCCTTCCATCCCTTAAGGTCCGTTTGGGGGGGAAGACCGTTGCGATAGAGGTTGAGGTGGTTGATGTGCCCCTCTACTACAATCTCTAGCTAGGTAGGAACTGGATGTATAGTATGCAAGTCGTTTCTTCTTTGTTGTTCCGCATTGTATGCTTTCCACATAATGGGAAGATTGTAATGATTGATCAAATGGTATTCAAGAATCCGCCTGTTACTGCATCGTCAGGAGCTTTGGTCCCGATCGTTGAGCACTCTCAGTCAGCAACTGGGAGTGTGGGTGTAGGCATGTATCCATCCCTCATGGGAAGATTTAGTTGTCCTGCACCGGTCCTCATGATAGGATCTTGTTCCGATAAGGCTTCGTCTTTTATGACCTCTGTGTATTTTCGCATGACTCATATGGAAGACCCTTGGATTCTTCCTACATTGATTATTTCGAGTGAGCCTGTCGAGACCAACGTGCTACTTCCTGCAGCCATGATAGCATATCAAGCCAATCTTAAAAGTGTTGCGGAGCCTGTTCTTCCTCTTCGCAGACGAAGGAGGAAGACCCCTATATGCTGCCGGCATGGGCAGTACAGTATTCTCATGCCCACGACTGCCTTGACATGGTTTTCCCTTCAGATGAAGCGATCATCGAGGCTATGTCGGGTGTTGAGCCACCATGGGAGGAACTTCATCATAGATCATATTTCCTTCCACCGCTTGACCGTTTGGAGCATGAGGATTATAGGGAGATTCTTATTCAGAGAGTTGGTAGTCCCATGGTTGAATTAAGCTCTCCTAGTCAGATGGCTGATGGAAACATGGTGAACATATCTTCCACGATTTCTATCAACATCTCTCGCAATCCTGGCACTATTGAGAATGTCTATATTGGGGCGGAATGTTCCCAAGCTGAGATTCTCGAATATACTGAGCTATTCAAGGAATTTCGTGATGTTTTTGCTTGGTCTTATGATGAGATGCCAGGTATTGACCCTCGGATTGTCGAACATGAGATTAAGACTTACCCCAATGCTAAGCATGTTCGATAATGTTTACGCACTGTGAATCCTAGGAAAGCACCCGCCATTAAGGCAGAGATAGAGAAGCTGTTGAAATCCGATTTCATCTATCTCGTTCCCTTGACGGAGTGGGTTTCAAATCCCATTCCGGTGGATAAGAAGCAGGGAGCAATCCGAATATGCACTGATTTCCACAATTTGAATCGTGCCTGTCCTAAGGATAAATTCCCCACACCATTTATAGATCAGATTTTGGATGAGTGTGTGGGTAGCGAGGTGTTCTCCTTCATGGACAGCTTTTCCGGGTATAATCAGATCCAGATTAAACCTGAGGACCAACACAAGACTGCATTTATTTTTCCTTGGCGAATGTTTGCATAACGGAAAATGCCTTTCGGCCTTAAAAACACTGGAGCTACATTTCAGCGGGCGATGACCTTGATTTTCCACGATCTCAAGTCTATTATTGAAGTATTTTTGGATGACCTCGCTGCTCATTCTCGTATGAGAATGCGTCATCCCTATCACTTGAGATTGGTATTTGAAAGGTGCTGGCACTATTCGATTTGATTAAATCCTCATAAGTGCATCTTTTGCGTAAAGTCAAGTCGTTTACTAGGATTCATCATTTCGAAGGAGGGGATAAGAGTCGGTCCCTTAAAGGTTGAGGCAATACTTCAGTTGTCTCTCCCGAAGAACATTCGTCATCTTCAGTGTTTTCAAGGTATGGCAAAATTCTTACGAATATTTGTTGTTAATTTTTCCAATTTGACTAGAGGCTTCATGCGTCTCTTGAAGAAGGATATTCCATTTGAATGGGATGAGCGAGCCCAAGAGTCCTTCGATGCACTTAAGCGAGCCCTAGCATCGGCCCTGGTGATTAGTCCTCTGGATTATAGCCATGATTTCCTATTATATGTGGTCACGTCTTTAGAGACGATTGGTATGGTTTTGGTTCAGGAGGATGAGGAGCTCCAAGACCATGTCATTTATTATCTGAGCCGAAACCTTATTGACGCAAAGATTCATTATTCTCATGTCGAGAAGCTTGCCCTAGCAACCGTACATGCGGTTCAGCATTTGAGACATTATATTCTCCTTCGCCAGACCTTGGTTGTGGCCCATGTCAATCTGTTTCAGTTCATCCTCACACGAAGGATGATTGGGGGAAAGTATAATAAATGGATTGTCATTCTACAAGAGTTTGATCTCGAATTTGTTTCAACAAAGTCGAAGAAGTCATTAATTTTTGCAGAGCTTATATCGGATTTCCCGAGTGAGGCCGAGGAGTTGGTTTGTGAGGATACGTTTGTCGATGAACATATATTCTTAATCTCAATGTCTAACCCATGGTATGGATATATCATAGTATATCTGCAAACACAGAGGACCCCTACTCACCTCTCGCGAGATGAACGACGACGATTACGTCACGTCTCTAAGAACTACCTTATAGTGGACAGTACTTTGTACCACCATGGGGTAGATTCCATTTTACGACGTTGTTTAACTCATGAGGAGGCTGAGGTTGTGTTGAATGATTGCCACGGAGGGGCGTGTGGTGGTCATTTATCTGGGCTTTCTACAGCTCAAAATATTTTGAGAGCAAGTTATTTCTGGCCGTCGATCTTTAAAAATTGTGTTGATGCGGTCAAGAGGTGCCACCCTTGCTAGGTGTTCACACAAAATATGCGCTCAAAGCCTGCCCCGTTACATCCCATTATCACCGCTAGTCCCTTCACCAAGTGGGGGATCGATTTTATGGATTGCAACCTAGCTTCGGCTGGGGGGCACCATCACATTATAGTGGCTGTGGATTATTTCACGAAATGGGATGAGGCAATGCCTACAGTAAAATTTGACGGTGAGACAGCCACTCACTTCGTATTCAACCAAATCATTACTCGGTTCAGGATTCTGAAAGAGCTTATCACTGACCATGGATCACACTTTTAGAACCATATTATGGAAGAGTTTTCATCCAAGTTAGGGTATAAGCAAGAGCACTCCTCTTCTTACTACCCCCAAGCGAATGGACAGGTTGAAGCAGTGAATAAATCACTTAAGCCCATTCTCCAACGAACCATCGCACAAAGCAAGATGAATTGGCATATTATGTTATACCCTGCTTTGTGGGAATATTGAACCGCGGTTAAGACTGCCACTAGTTTTTCTCCATATCATCTTGTGCATGGAGTGGAGTCAATATTGTCGGTTGAATGCGAGATCCCTTCGTTGAAGCTAGCTGTGGAACTCTTACCAGACACTTCACCTTTGGAGGAGCATTTGGTCCACCTCGAGCAACTTGATGAGAAGCGTCGAGATGCCTTGGTGGCTCTAGAGGTTAATAAACATCGTGTTAAGGTCCAGTACGATAATTATGTCCATCCAAGAGTGTTTAGTGAAGGAGACTTGGGAATTTTGTGGGATCAATCGAAAGAACCCATAGGGGCAGGGAAATTTAATCCTATGTGGCATGGTCCTTATGTGGTCAAGCGTGTCTTAGAGAAGGGTGCCTATGAGTTACTCGATTACGAAAGAACAGCTTTGGCGGAGCCTAGAAATGGGCTCTATCTCAAAAAAATACTATGCATGATATTTAGCCAAGGCTGCTTGTTGTATATTCTTGTACAACTTTGCATAGTTAGGTCTTTTTCTTATCGTGATCGGGTTTGTGATTAGTTTCCGTTTCTTTTGGCAGATGTCAATGGAATCTTCCACCTACATAGGATTCACGGATGGTGCAAGCCATCACACTCAGCACTCAGCCTCTGCTGCTTGGGTGATTTATACTCCTATGGGTCAGGAACTGTCTTCAGGAGGTGTATGTCTACGGCCATCTTCCAACAATGTTGTTGAATGTAGTGTCATTATTGAGCTTCTACGGGATGCCATATTGCATGGAATTCTATATCTTGAGGTATGTCTTGATTCAGATTTAGTATTGTCACAGCTCAATGGTTTGTACCATGTTAGAGATCCGACGTTATTGAGAAGATTCTTACGTGTGAGATTGTTAGAACGGCAATTTGATGGTATAACATATATACACATTCCAAGAAATGATAATCAAGTTGCTGACTCATATGCTAACTACGTGTTAGATTGGCATTTGTTTCATTCATAATAAATTAATCACAAACATTTTTACACATGTAAATAAATAAACCGATCACCATAAAACTTTTTTATATATATCAAAAATGTGGTAATACATAATGTCATATACAAAAGTGGAGCTTTCAAAGCTTCCATCATATAATACACGGTCATACAAAACATATACACTCCCGGGTATCTAGTCCTATGGAGGAGGAGGGTTGTGATCATGATACGTCACTACAGCTCTAGCTAGCCGTCGGAATAAACGCACCCATGTGCATGGCACACCCACCACCTGTCGCTGCATGGCCTCAGGCAAGTCCTCGACTTGCACCATGGGAACTCTATGAGTCAGTCGCATGAATTTGGTATGAATGCTCTGGAGCGTTTGCTCTGCATCCATACCTGTGATGTCATCCCCTCTTCCCCTCCGTCTATGACGTGGGAAGCCCTCTGGTCGCCATGGTCCCACATCTGCACATGAATGGTAGATGTCACTATGTGTTGTCGCACAAAAACATGTCTTTTTGATTCCACAAAATCAAGAAAATACAAAAAAAATTTAAAAAGAGTGAGAGTCAAGATTCGGTACCTATCTCTCCATATGCCGATCTTGGTGGCAATGGCATGTCCCGATCCCCCCAGAAATCTATCCCTCCATAGGGGTAGTCATCTATGGCAACAATCTGTCATCGCCACCATGGAAAGAAGTCAGCTGGATATGGGTTGGCCACCCTACCACCTCCCAGTCTGCGCATGGCATCTGCCCAACATCGTTGGGCCAGATCTCGAACCCCGTGGAGAGGAACATCCACTCTAGGGCTCAATCCTGGAACACGCTCGAAGAAAAACATGCTCAATATGATGTTGAACCCGAAGTTCCATATCCTTCCTGCCTTACACTCACTGAGATGGTGTTTCATGTTGCTCAGTAGTTTAGTACTCCGATCGTATATGGTCGGTCTCATACACTCCACAGCGTAGAACATCAGTGGCCGCGAGGCCTGATGGAGTGAGGCTAAGCTTGCTATCCTGCCCAGCGTCAGTAGTACGACCTTTAGGCCTAGCACCTGTATAGCATTGGTGGGGACTTGACTTCCCACCTTCTCAGTATCTGGGTAGCAGTACACAGCTACGTACTCATCGATAGTAAGCCCACCGCCTGGCCCACCTCGAGAATGAAGGTTCACCACCTCCCCTCTTTTAGATAGACCTGTGATAAAGTATATATCTTCCACCTCTATGGTGAGAGACATCCCATCTATCCAGAAGGACTCTGAGTCTGGATCCCAATAGTCTACCAGCATCTCTAGTGGTCTTGGTTTGGCCCTCAAACCACCAAGACACGAGAACTTGTAGAGTCTGCATGCTTGAAGAGCTTGTTGAGCCCTCACATCAGCCCTTACAGCTTCCTCTACCTCACCATGCTCACGCTCTCTCCATTCTAGCACCATCCTACATGAGAAATTTCCCAATTGTCCATTAGATTCTTATAAATTCACTTGCGTGGCGTCATACGTGAATATTTTTCAAACAGCCACGTATGTACACGGGTTCCAGCCTCTTTTCCACGTATAGCCATCCCTATACATGGAAAAAGCTATGATACCCGCATGGGCCGCAACGCTCATGTAGAGATGGCCTATACAACCTCATTTCTCCATGAAAATCAACAAAAAATATATTAAAATGCATGAGGAGAGCATGAGTAACTACCTGGAAGAAACGGTTGTGAATTCCACCGGTTGGATCTCCTGGAATTTGCAGTTGAAAATTAGAGCTCTAATGGGTAAAAGTTTCAAATGATTTATATTTTTTATTATTTATAGAAAAATTTCAAATATTTGAAAATTTTTACCCCCTTTGCTATAGTTTTGACAGTTTCTAACCATTTTGGACCGTTTCTGACATAATTTGTGATGTAGAAGACCATTTTCAGTGTCGTTTCAGCCATTGGATTGACCCGTTTGTACTGATCTTAGGTATAACGTCTACACTAGCATATAGGTTAGGTTCACCACCGTTTGCATCCTTGCATGACCTTATGACCATGTCACCATGACCTTAGGTACGAACCCACTCTATTATGTCACGGAACCTTCTTGCTGCTTTAGAAGGGGCATGATATGAGTGGTAGAGCTTCACATTACATGGGTATCCTAGTTGGCACCTTATTTACATTTGATGCCCATGCTGATGTTTTCTCCTTTAGGGTGTGAGAGTTTGTTGTATAGTACTGCCATGAAATTTCGCAAGAGCCTCATACTCCTCTTGATTTTATGCTGGCCTGTTTCCCTCCGGACTCCCCCTATGTCAAGTTGTGAATGCATTATCATGAGATTTTCCTTCCTTATTGAGCTTTATGCCGGCTCTCCTGACATTGCGTTTCAGCCATATAGCCCAATCTTGTCTCATGTCTATCCATGCAGAGCCATTTTTTATATATCCTTCGCAGCTTGATTTCCCTTTTTACTGGGAGGGGATTTTCTCCCGAGTGTCAATATCCTACACATGTATCCTTGCATTGAGCATAAGTATGTTCCACTGCTTGGAACTAGTTTGTTTTCCCTGATGACACTCGTCTCCTCCTAGTTTGTAACTATAAAGCTAGTTTATTCTTTTTTCAAGATTTTCAAATAACTGAAAAAGTCCAAAAAAATAAAAAAACCAAAAAGTTGGACAAGGAAAGATGTTATCTTTGGCAGCTGTCGAGTCGTGTCGCCTTCGAATAGAGCACTATATATCACATCCATTGGTTGGGTTATAGTTTGACTTTAGGAGCTGTACTCATTTATCTGAGTTTATCTCCACCGACTGGTTAAGCTTCCAGTCCCTATGGAGCCTCTGTTGATGCCTCATGTGTCACAAAGATGTCCTAGTTTGTATATCGAGTCTATGCTGCCTTCATTCAGTCACCATATGCTGTTATGCTCTTGTTCGAAGGAAGCTGAAACCTGTGTTAGTCATTCCTCAGTTATCTTGACTTTGCATGTCGGCCATTCCTGGTACAGTTACTGGTTCGTGCACCTTAATATCGAGTCCTTCCACATTAGACAGCTTTGCTGAGTGCCTCATGTTGGATGATGGAGGATTCCTTAATGCCCTCCTTCCAGTGGATTTCATTCCATCGACTTCAGATCATTTATTCTGGGATTGGAATCTAGAGTCCTTTTGAGTGCCTTGAGACTTGCAGTCATCAGTGGCAGGTTCTCTCACCATCGACAGTTTCTTGGGAATACATCAATGTCCTCTGATCGATGGATCCTCTCAAGTGTTCGACCTCAACACATCTATTCACACTTGTTAGTTTGCACTCTAGTACCTTGATTCCCATTTTCATTATCGGTGGGTAATCTCGCGTCTGTTAACGGTATACATCAATGACCGGTAATCAGACGATGGACTACTATGTTCAACCTCGACACTTCTATTCACATAGTAGGACATGTACTCGTAGCGGTTTGTGTAGAAGACTTTCTAGATTGGTGGCATCTCTTATATGCTACCTCCTTGATCATGCCAGTGTTCATGATATTTCAGCTCTCGTGACTTGATACCAGTGTATGTCAGATATTTCCAGCCACTATGGAGATCTTGATCTATTGTATATCTTCAGCCATTTTGGAGATCATGGTCCTTTTTATATCTTCATCATGGAGATTCTGATCCATGTATATTGTACGTGGCAATGACCACATATGTGATATCATGTATTATGCCTATTCATGGCCATTGTACTCTTATGTATCTGGGACTGCTATATGTACTTGCAGTTATATGCAGAGTTGTATTATTGTACTATGTTGATTGGGTTGCTGGTCTTCCATTTGGGTACCTTCATCACTCCACTTCTGGGATGGAATTATAATGTATTTCGGCCATCGTATGACCCCTCTGACCTCACACATTAGGGGGCATCTGTTATAGCAGATTTCACCACCCTAGGTGAATCACTCTTTGTATGGCCTTCCCCTGTCCCGCTACAGACTCTTTATACCCCATGGGCCATCTTTTATCCTTTGATGTTTCCTTGATCATCCCTAAAACTATATGAAAAATGATATACACGGATTTTTACCCGATAACCACGTACATACGCGGGTTTAACCCCGATAGCCGTGTACATCGGGATGTGTGCATAATCCAAATCATTTTGGAGTTTTCCTTGACATGGATCGAACTCATTTGACTCCTGGCCTTCCATATTCCTTGAGATTGCTCGGATTCGACCCTCCATTATCCCTTGTGAAGCTATATAAGGAACCCCTTGGTACATTGAAGGAATATAGAGAGATTGAGAGCAAATAAATTATAGTCCATTGTTGCTGGAATTTATACTTGAGTCTGCATCCCTTTGTCCCTTGGAGCACTACTGTGTTCTTCCCAAGCTTGCCTTTTGCTAGTAAGCTTGCTATCGAGAGATGGAGGATTGAAGTGGTGGAGGCCCAAGTGGGGGATTCAGTTTCTCCAATTCGCAGATGTGTCGTCAGAGGTTGTATCTATCTTATAATCTCTAATTTATATTAATAAGAAATATCTTTTCCTGTCCAATGATGTGTATTTGATTAATGTTGTATCCATTGGAATATGTCAAATGCTTTTACATTATTTATGATATATGCTAGAATAGATTTAACACCATGATATATAGTATGCTTGTATTGTTTACTTGTTGTTGAGAAAGTATTATATCAATTCAAGCTGAAGATTGGAAAGCTCAACGGGGATCTACTTCCACCATCCGGAATAAGGTACAAGGTCTGATCCTTTAGTGTTAGACATTATATTTCTATTGCATATTGGGAAAGATTGATTTCTGGAGTCAAGTCTGTCTGTTGTGGTACCCCAAGCCATAGGAATTTCTCTCCGTAACACTTACATAAGAAGAAGTTGGTTATGGAAAAGAGAATCATTGTTGATTCCATCAAGGATCACCTCATACCATAGGTGTCCTCCCTCAAGACACCTAAAGCTATGTTTGATGCCCTAACCAAATTGTTTGAAGGGAAGAACATAAACAGGTAGATGACTCTGAGAAACCAATTGAAGAATTTAAAGATCCAGAATGATGAGACTATTCAGTATTACTTTACAAGGGTATCTCAGATCAATGAAAAACTAGAAGTAGTAGATGAAGAAGTGGAAAATGTAGAGATTGTGATGACCACCTTGAATGGTATCCATAGATCATGGGACTCTTTCATTCAAGGGATCTGTGCCAGAAAGTAGTTAGTCAAGTTCAACAGACTATGGGAAGAATGCTCTCAAGAAGAAGCTCGGATAGCAGCCCGAGAAGAGAATATGGGAAGTGAAGATAAATCTCTTACAGTTCACTCCAAGAAAAATAGAAGGAGCCATCATCACTCCGAAGGTAAGATCTCACACTCTAGAAGAGATCTGTCTACTATTAGATGTTACACATGTGATGAGAAAGGTCACATATCCAAATTCTTCCCTAACAAAAGGATCTTAAAGAAGAAGGGAAATAAGAGAAGACATCATGCTCATGCTGTAGAGGATGATGAACCTTCCACAAAGAGAATAAGACAAGAAAGTGATGATTCTTCAAGTGAGGAAGAATATGTGCTAATATCCGCTCTCACGAGAACTATTTCACATGGAAGCAATGATTGGATCATAGAAAGTGGTGCTTCCAAGCACATGACAGGATTCAAAGAATCATTTGTGAAGCTATCTGAACATGAGTCACCTCACAAGATGAAAACTTGGGGATGACTACCAGTATCCAATAAAAGGTAGTGGTGAATCCTCCTATAAACTAGACTCTAGAAAGTCTTTGAAGATTAAGAATGTATTATTTGTTATAGGACTAAAGAAGAACCTCCTCTCCATATTTTCATTGGATGCAAGAGGAATGAGGGTTTCATTTGTAGATGGCCAAGTTATTATGTGGCCAAAGGGAAAGACTTTTGATGATGCAATAGTGATTGGGGAACAAGGAGGTATATACAAGTTGAAGGGCCAACCAGAACAAGATTTGGTTCATGACTCAGTAGAACCAAATGAAATTTGGCATAGATGGATTGCACATGTTCATTATAGAGCACTACCACTTGTAAGAAAAGATATTAAAGGTCTTCTATAAATTCAAGAAAAACATGAAGGGGTCTGCAAAGGATGTACGAAAGGAAAGAACACAAAGAAGACATTTCCAAGTAGCGAAAGCAAAGAAAAAGGAATCTTGGAAATCACCCACTCCGATGTATGCAGAACAATGTCATCAAGCTCACTAAGTGGGTATGTGTACTATGTTTCTTTTATTAATGAATTTTATAGGAAGACATGGATTTACTTCATGAAGAACAAAGATGTAGTATTTAGCAAGTTCAAGGAATTCAAAGCTTTTTTCGAGAATCACACTAAAAAGAAGACCAAGACTTTTCGATCAAACAATGGCAGAGAATTCACTTCGAATGAGTTCAAGGAACTATGTAAAGACTCAAGGATTAAGAGGGAGTTGTCCACCCCTTATAATCCACAATAGAATGGGATTGCAGAAAGGAAGAATAGAACTATCATGGAAGCTGCAAGAGCTATCCTTCATGATCAAGATCTTCCTATGCATGTTTGGGCAGAAGCATCCAGAATAGCGATGTATGTACAAAATCGTACTCCACACAGAGTACTCGAGAACAAGACTCCTGAAGAAGTCTTCTTCGGCAAGAAACCAGAAGTCATCCATCTCAAAATATTCAGTTGTCCAGTGTATAGACACATTCCAAAAGAGAAGAGGACAAAATTAGATCCTCGGGAAAGAAGGGTATATTTGTGGGATACTCTGAAAGCTTGAAGGCTTATAGAATATACTTTCCAGGGTTTAAGAATATTGACATCAGCAGGGATGTAACATTTGCGAAGATTTAGCCTACATCAAATCCAAAAAGAAACCCGCTGAAGAAACTAAAGAAGAAGAAGCTCCTAGAATTCATGATACAATCATGCACGAAGAAACTCAAGAAGAAGATCGAGAATTTGAAGAACCACAAAGACCTGTAGATCCACCACATGAGAAGAATCCTCACAAGAAAAAAACCTGCTTGGGTATGAGAGATTATCTAAGGTGCGGAATGATATGGGGTTGCAGAAGAGAATCTTAGAGAAAGAAAGAGGACTAGATCTTGTTCCAGTTATGTGGCATTGCTATGTGATTTCATTAATAAAGAACCTTCCAATTATGAAGAAGCGGCAGAATGAAAAGAATGGAAGGATGCTATGATCGAAGAGTATCAATTGATCATGAAGAATGATGTTTGGGATGTTGTCCCAAGACCAGAAGGGAAGTCAGTTGTAACTTCCAAATGTATCTACAAGATCAAGCATGTTGCAGATGGTAGCATAGAGAAATATAAAGCAAGATTTGCTGCTCATGGTGGAATAGACTATGAAGAAACCTTTGCACCTGTAGCTAGATACACTTCCATCAGATCGGTACTTGCTCTGGCTGCAGTGATGAAATGGAAGATACACCAAATGGATGTTAAGACTGCTTTCTTGAATGGTGTAGTGGAAGAGGAAGTGTATGTGGAGTAGCCACTTGGGTTTGAGACACATGACAGGGAGTCTCGTGTGTGAAAATTGAAGAAATCCCTATACAGTTTGAAAAAGGTACCTAGGACATGGTACGGTAGAATTGATAGCTTTCTATCCAGCTTGGGATTTACCAAGAGTAAAGCAGATTCCAACCTTTACTACAAGGTTGAAGATGGAAACCCAGTGATTCTCCTACTATATGTAGATGATCTGTTTGTGACAGGTATGGATTGGTTGATTATTGATACGAAGAGAAATCTTGCTTCCAAGTTTGAAATGAAGGACTTAGGTATGATGCATTTTTTCTAGGTATGGAGGTGTGGCAGACTATGAATGGAATATTGCTTGGACAAGGGAAGTATGCAGTAGAGATCCTGAAGAGATTTGGAATGATGGAATGCAAGGCATTAACCACACCTCTAGCATCAAACCTGAAGCTATTGAGTGATGCTTCATCAGAGACAATTGATGCCATGATGTATCATCAGATGATTGGGTCCTTGATGTATCTGACGAACACAAGACCAGATATTTTTCTTTGCTGTGAACACCTTGAGACAATATCTGACAGATTCGAGACATGTTCACTTGACTGCTGCAAAGCACATTCTTAGGTACCTAAAGGGTATAGTTGATTATGGGCTCAAGTATAATACTGATTAAAGGATTAACTTGGAGGGTTATGTTGATTTATATTGGGCAGGTAGTGCCATCGATAGGAAGAGCACTTCAGGGTGTTGCTTTAGTATGGGATCAGGTGTGATCTCGTGGTTTAGCAGGAAGTAATCTTATGTGGCACTAAGTACAGCTGAAGTAGAATATGTCGCAGCCTGTTCAGCTAGTTGTGAGTCAGTATGGATGTGGAAGCTACTATTTGATTTATTTGATCTCCAGTTAGATGCTACTTGTATAGACTGTGACAACCAGAGTTGTCATAGAATCTACTACTCCATGACAAGTCAAAGCATATCAAGATCAATTATCACTATATCAGGGATATGGTGTAGAGAGGAGTAGTGAATCTCTAGTATGTTACGACAGACGAACAGATAGATGATGTGTTGACTAATCCATTGGCTAGGGTGAAGTTTGATTACTTCAGGGAAAAGCTTGGTGTTCTCCAGATCGTTATTCCTCCCAAGAGGAAGTGATGTATCCGTGCTGACCCCTTTTGACATGGTGAGATGATTGGTTCCTTCCATGGTTAGATGTAAGAGTTGTGCCCTTCCGACATGGTGAGAGGATTTGTTCCTTCAATGGTCGAATGTAAGAGCTGTGACATGGTGAGAGGATTGGTTCCTTCCATTTTCAATTGTATGGGATGATCCCACATCCAGCATGAAAAAGGGATGGCTCTGTGAAGAAACATATAGTATGAAAAAGGACTAGCTCTGTGTAGATCCCACATCTAGTATGAAAAAGGACTAGCTCTATGAAGACTCATCTAGTATGAAAAAGGACTAGCTCTGTGTAGATCCCACTTCTAGTATGAAAAAGGACTAGTCCTGTGAAGACTCATCTAATATGAAAAAGGACTAGCTCTGTGAAGACTCATCTAGTATGAAAAAGGACTAGCTCTGAGTAGATCCCACATCTAGTATGAAAAAGGACTAGCTCTGTGAATACTCATCTAGTATGAAAAAGGACTAGCTCTGAGTAGATCCTACATCTAGTATGAAAAAGGACTAGCTCTGTGAAGACTCATCTAGTATGAAAAAGGACTAGCTCAGAGCACATCCCACATCTAGTATGAAAAAGGACTAGCTCTGTGAAGACTCATCTAGTATGAAAAAGGACTAGCTCTGAGTAGATCCCACATCTAGTATGAAAAAGGACTAGCTTTATGAAGAATCATCCAATATGAAAAAGGACTGGCTCTGTGTAGATGCCACATCTAATATGAAAAAGGACTAGCTCTGTGATGATACATCCAGCATGAAAAAGGGATGGCTCTGTAGAAGTTCCTATGATGAGAAGAATAAGAGATAGCACCCGTGATGATGACCCAGTGATGATCCAGATTGAGTGATGATGATCCAAATCCAATGATGATGATCCAGCAGTGATGATCCAAATCGAGTGATGATTCAGATCCAATGATGATGTTTAGTGATGATCCAGATCGAGTGATGATCTAGATCCAATGATGAAGATGAATTGAAGATGAAGATGACTTGAAGATGAAGAAGACTTGAAGATGATGAGGACTTGATGATGATCCAGAAGATACAGAGAAGAAGACTTGTGCTAAAAATTGTGTCAAAAAAATACTTTCCTAGTTAAGAGGGAGTGTTGATGTATATGTAACTTCGGAATGTATTTCACTTATATTTCTTATATATTGTAACCTGATGCTTATTCTGGGATGTACTTGAGTTATGTCATGCCCCGATGTTCCTATCAGGAAGTTTCATTGTTCAGTCGCAGAAATGTCCATTTTTTATCCACTTTATCTTCCGCTATTCCCCACATTTCATCGTCCCATTAACCTTTTATCATACCATTTCCATACATATATGTGGGTTTTACATTATTATTTTCCACTTTATTCATTTTAGTATTAAAAGTGAATTTATGATTAAATATTAGAAAATATACATGTTTTTCATATATATATCTCAATTATGTGTGAGCTTTGTAATGTGTAGGAATATGTAAATGATTAATCCAAAGAGACTTCTCGAATATCTCTTACACCATTCCAAAGGAGATAGTTATTCAAGCCTATTCTTAAGGCGAAGATCATGGAAGATTTGGTTGGCATATCTTATCTAGGATTCATGAGGATTTGAAGGAACCATATCTTGTAATAAGAGGAAAGTGGTTGAGAGTAGTTGAGAGAATAGTGGATCTGTTCTTATCTTTTTCTTAAGGCCTCTCATGTATAAAGGAGAATGCTCCCTCTCCATTCCAAGAGGTTGTAATTAAGTTAGATTAAGCTTGTAGGAGGGTTGTAATAAAGTGGGATTGGATTGGATTTTGTACTTGTTAGATTAGTATTTGATTTGAGATTCTTAATGTGATTCAAGCTTTAATTATCATGCTTTCATGTTTGTCATTTAATTATTGATTTGTGGATGTGAGCTCACATATGTCATTATTGTTAACTCTTCACATGTTGTAATTCCCTTATGCAATTTCCTGCTTTCCTAGTTAGTGTTCAATGCTTTCCTAGATTAATTTGATTTCAGCAAATTAGATTAAGTTAGATTAGATCTACTTCATTCCTGCACAAACAGTGCACGTGCTTCGTTAGTTTACGTACCCCGGATTGACAAGTAAATAAATAGTTGGGAAACTGCACTGCAACATAATTATTACGACATATATTTCGCCTGACATTTTGGCGCCGTTGCCGGGGAAGCACAAGGGATTGAGGTATCAATTTCTCTTTTTCATGCAAGTGTGATTATTCATGCTCCTAACTCTAAGGTGACATATGGGTAAGGGCATGAACGGTAAATTTCAATTTTTGCAATTTAGAGTAAATTTCAATTTCTGCGATATAGCGTAAATTTGAATTTCTACAAGCATGTTTTTGCAATTTCAATTTCTGCAACTGTGAAGAGGTTTTCATGTGTTTCCAAAAGAGTGTTTTGTCTTCAGCAAGTGTGATTTTTAGTTTTTAGATTTTGATTTGGATGATGTAAGAACCCCTTTTATAATATGATTTAACTATGAGTATCAGCTTGGAACAACTTGCTCACATCCTTGCAAAAATAAGAGTCTCCTCTTCTCTGGAAGAGGAGATCCTGACAGCAGCCGAAAGTTTAAATACTCCTTCAGAAACTAATGAGGAATCAGCATCTGAAGACTCCTGCATATTTGATGACGAACAATCATTCAAACAAGAGATTGAGGAAGATGACAAGGAGCCGCAACATGATCTGAGTGAGGGAAAATGCGCTTACGAAAGCCATATCGAAAGATGGTTCCAGGTAGGTACGCAATTAGATCAATTTAGTTTTTCTTTTTATTTAGTTAGTTTGTCATTACAGCAAGAAGACTCACTGATTCTTCTAAATTTTCATCTTTCATTTGAAAAATTACCACTGAACATGTTACTGTTACTTTTACGTGCATGGCTCCATTGGAAGTTTGACTACACGTAGCATATTTCTAAATCCTAATTAGCATAGAGTAGGTAGTATTCCATTTTCAATTTTTTCTTTCATTTTCATATTTTCTTTAGTGTTGAATAAGTATGCTCTCCTCCGCGCTTCATGCGATCACGAGGATCAGAAAGTAGGATGCCTTTAAATTTTTCAGAAATGAATAAATTACTGTTTTGCAAACATGCCTAGTTGATTTCGTCTTTAATTTGTAAAACGGTTTAACTCCATTTGCAAAATGAAACAAATTAGGAATAAAAATGTGCTGCTGGAACAGCTGCTATAAGAGCAGCACTATCGCATTCTTCTTGCTTTTTTTAATCTATCAATTTTTTTTTTTAAATAAAAAATTAAGATTTTACGCATAGACATTTTGTGCTTCCCTCCTCCGATCTGAAAGACAATAAAACACTAGTTTCGTTAGGATGAACAATAAAAACAAAACGAAAATTTAAATAAATAAAAATAAAAAAATGGACTGCACAAACGAATGCTGGAACTATGTGGTTGGTTGAATTCCATTTAATTGTGCAAAAATGTGTTTCCTGCTGCAATAGTTTCGGGTTTCAGTTGTCGCAACACCCCTTGAATTATAACCTGCAACACACATGAAAAATGAAACATTCATTCTTTGAAAATTCTAGGTTGTAACTGTCTGCAACTATATGGCTGAAACTGTGTGAAGCTTGCTGGCCAAACCATTTCTGTAATCTGCTATATCAGCACACTTCATCCACCTACTCGAACATCCTTTGACTTCGAATAAATCCCAGCAAATAATAAACCTACAAATCAAAACAATTTTTCCCCATGCCGCCTTGCAAAATTCTCATTGGTTTGAGTCGCTGCACTGTTTTCTCTTTGCTTTCATCATTCACGCGGAAACCTAAACAAAATGGTCAATCAATTGAATAGCAACAAGAACCTATTTTTTAGAACCAATGACCATGATCGACTCAACCACAATTAGTTGACTAAGAACCTATTACGGAGGAAGTTAAGCTATGAGAGAAAGCTTGACCAGTGATTAGAGCATTAATAAGTGATGATGGTTATTCGCTCAATTTCTTGGCTGGCTCACAACCAAAGCTATCTTTATTTAACTGTTGTTGCAAAAAATCCACATCTGGAACAAGTTGCACTAAAATAGTTATCCGGATAAGAGCCACGTATGAATATTTGTTGCAATCTGAACTACAACCAATCTTGGCAACCGCAATCTTCCTGATATTTTGCAGACCTTCTGGGAATTTGATGGCTACTCACGTATCGATAAAATACTAACTGCCCGTGATAATCTAGATCCTACGATTTCATTTTTAGATACCCACATGTTTCCAATGAGAGCGATTAGGTATTTTGAAACTAAGCATTCCTACGATTCAAGGCCTAGCTGCTCAAAATATCTGTCCCAATACTGCCAAGCAATGAAGTCCAGCTTTCGTTCACGTGCATAGGCTTAAACAATAAATTTAGTTGTCGAGATTGCTTTTATTCACATCCGGGTAGGTGGTCCTTGCAGGTTCCTTTCATTGCTTTTCCTTTACATTTATTAGATGAAGTGTTCCAAACCCATTGACTGCACTAGCCACGATTATTCTGCAAACTTCCAATCAATAGTAATTAAGTGCATCATCACTCCTTTCTAGTGCTAATAATTTTCCAACAGCTCAGGATCTCTTGGTGCACATACCATTCATTATCATCCTGTATTTATCGTGAGGGAGGCCCATTTACATGCTGCCTTCCAGAAATAGGAGCGCACCCAACCCTAATCGAGCACCCTTGCCTTTATTGAAAATGTGCGGAGAGAGGTCAAAATTTTAAGAGCACTGTCGGGGCATCACAACTTGGTCAAATTCTATGATGCTTGCGACGATGCCAACAATGTCTACATAATAATGGAACTGTGTGAAGGTGGTGAGTTGCTAGACAGAATTTTGTCACGAGGTGGCAAGTATTCAGAAGAAGATGCAAAAGTTATTGTGAGACAAATCTTGAGCATAGTGGCCTTTTGTCACATTCAAGGTGTTGTGCACCGTGATTTGAAGCCATAAAATTTCCTATTCACCACTAAGGATGAACATGCACCTATGAAGGCTATTGATTTTGGGCTCTCTGATTTCATCAGACCAAATGAGAGACTAAATGATATAGTAGGCAAGACATACTATGTTGCACCAGAAGTTCTTCACTGATCATAGAGTATGGGAGCTGATGTATGGAGTGTTGGTGTCATAACATACATTTTATTATGTGGAAGTCGACCTTTTTGGGCAAGGACCGAATCAGGAATTTTCTGTGCAGTTTTAAGAGCTGATCCTAATTTTGATGATGCACCATGTACATCAGTGTCTCCTGATGCAAAGGATTTTGTGAAAAGACTTCTTAACAATACTTGCGCGCAGGCCCTTACACATCCGTGGCTTCGGGGGCAACATGCAATTCCAGTGGATATTTTGATTTTCAGATTAGTCAAAGCGTATATTCGAGCTTCTCCATTGAAACAGGCAGCTCTAAAGGAAGTATCAAAGTCGTTGACAGAAAATGAATTATTTTGCCTCAGATCACAGTTTAAACTTCTTGAACCCAACAAGGACAGAAAGATTTCCCTTGAAAACCTCAGATCGGCCTTAATGAGGAATTCAACTAAGGCTATGAAGGAGTCTAAGGTTCTCGATATTCTCAATTCGATGGAACATCTTGCTTCAAGGAAGATGGACTTTGAAGAGTTTTGTGCTGCTGCAATTAGTATATATCAGCTAGAAGCCCTGGACCGGCGGGAGCAGATTACAAGCACTGCATATGAATTCTTTGAACAGGAGGGGAATAAAGTTATTTCAGTTGAGGAACTAGCTCGGGAAATGAATCTTGCACCTACCGCACATACAGTTCTGCAAGATTGGATCAGAAGCACAAATGGGAAACTAGGTTTTCATGGGTTTACGAAGTTTCTTCATGATGTAACACTGCGCTCAAGTACCAAGCCTCAATAAATGCTTCACAGGTCTGAATTTTGGCCCGCATAAGACAAGGTAACTATTTCTCCTTTTGATCGGTAAAGTTGCAACGATTTTCAGGTATTAAGATCATAATCTATGGTGTTGTACCTTAAACGCCTTTTGTTATTTTTTTTTTCTCTGATGCTTGTGTTACACTTAACGCAATTGGCTTATCTTGATGAATGAAAGAAAAACGATCAGGATGAACAACCCGCAGCTCCCTACCTGCCTAACATTTTGTATGAACAACGCACAGCTCCCTACATGCCTAACATTTAGGATGAACAACGCACAGCTCCCTACCTGCCTAACATTTTGGATGAACAACGCACAGCTCTCTACTCGCCTAACATTTTAGCAATTTTTCCCGGTTTTGAGCAGCACGCTAACGAAAACGATTGAGTACAGCTTGGAAATCTAGCATGTTATTTTATATGGTTGTGTGTTCGCCTGAAATTACCATGGGTTGTTGAGTTTCGAGCCTCAACGCACTAGTAAGAAACTAGAAACCACCATTAGTAAACCATATGCTGTATTTGAAGCTTTCTCACGCTTGAAACCACAATCACTTTCCAAGCACCATCACGACCACGTCTCTTATTTTGGATTAATAGAGTAGCTGGAAGCTCTTTATACTACTAGTGCGACATGTGTGGTTGCATCATCTTTAGATCGCCTTAATCTACTTGCTAGCTCTTCAAATAATTTAAAAAAATATGTATATATCCAGGCCATAGAGGAAGCTGAATTGGAGTCAATTGCACAAAGATTTCTTTTCTTTGTGGTAAAATCAGATCGACCTGCACGAGTTCATGAAAACTTGCACACAATAATTGATGAGTGCCGGACTTTGTTTAATTGATTGATGTTTTTTTGCACAAAGCATATTATAGGTTGCCATTTGTAAGAGGGAATTGAATGCTTTGAATATTTTTATCTAACGATGTACAGGTTGATCATGCAAAGCAACAATTGCGATTAATGCACCAAATCAGTGCAACTCCTACTTTGAACATTCGATAGTGGATCTCAGCCGCACATTTACACTTTCTGAATTTTAGAGGCCATATTGCTCTTACAAATTGTAGAACTAATGCAAATGGACATTCTCTAATTCCTAAACACAATGTGCTTAATCTTAATTTGTCTTTTTTTTTAAAGTCACTTCATGCAGTAATTGATGATTACACGAGCACAAAGGCACAGGTATACAAATGCATTTTATTTTCTTCGCTTTGCCCCATTCCTACTTATTTTTGTATTCTACGATTCTCTCACGAGGTTTTAAGTGCAGGATTGGTACTAAGTTTGATTGCAAGAACGAAGACGCTCGCATTCCATGCTGAAGTGATTTTCAAAAATCACAAAATCTTTTGAGAAACATACTATGATAAGCCATCTTGAAGGAGATGTTAAACCTCATGAACATCCTGACATTTGCTGTTACACGAAAATCATTGGAAAACCCTTTTGCATCCTGAAATATCTCCTCGCACTCCTCCTTCATAGCAGATTGATCATCCTCATGTTGCAACCATTTTCCATTGCCTTATCCTTCCTGATTTCTCGCACATCTATTTTTCTGAGCAGCATACATCATTTCCTTTATCATTTTCAGTTCATTTTTTCCTTCTTTCTCTATGCCAGTTTGCCTTCCGAATAAAACCAGTCACCTCCTTTTCCACAATTACACTTCCTCGATTTCATTTCCATAAACCCTGTCACTACTGAGATCTTTGTTATAGTCCTACCAAATCTTTTTATAAAAACTCACGTTGACTGATGTGGGATTCCTTAAGACCCACCTTTCAACAATATTGCCCCATCGACTCGAGCACCTTATCTGGGATATAGACTAGAGCCCATTTTTGAGTACCTAGAGGCTTGCATGCCTTAATGGCAAGTTCTCTCACTGACGATCATGGGAATACATCAATGTCCCTTAATCGTCAGATCTTGCAAGTGGCTCGACCTCAGCACATCCATTCGCACTTCGCAAGATGTACTCGGGTACCTTGGCACTCATTGACATCAATGGTGATTTGCCTCGCACTGGTTAACGGAACTCATCATTGGTCGGTAATCCAGTGATTTCTCTTCATGCTCAACATCGACACATCCATTCGCATGATTAGAATTGTACCATCCGGTTTGTAGCGGATGAAGACTATACATTTTTTCCTGATTCCCTCAGCAGTTACAGCAGCTTGAATCCATCTATGAGAGTCTGACAATTCCACAGCACCAGTTCATATTCCTCCACTTCACATTCTCTGATTCAGCAGTGATAGTCATTGCAGTTCCCGCAGTTGCTGTTACAACCACCATTGTTATAGCAGTCATTGTTACGGCAGTTACATCAGTTCCATCGGTTGTTGTTTTAGCAGTACCAGCAGTTGTTGTTACAGTAGTTCCGCTATAGTAGCGGTCACCTTTCACATGCCCCTATAGCAGTGCCATATTTCACATTACAGCAACGACACCATTCATAGCTACATTTTCATGATCCTACACCAGTGACACCTTCCATCTTCCAGCAGTCGCAGTCACATATTCTTTGTGCCCGCCGATACAGTAGTTGCAGCTACATTACCAATCACAATTTCCTGATCCAGCAGCTGCAACAACTACATTCCTATTGCATAGCTCATCTACATTTTGGGTGAGTGGAGGTATGTTGTTTTCTAAGCTTTGATCATGAAATTCCTTCTATGCTGACTTGAATATTTTGGAAAATTCCCTCACCACACTTCATTTCCTTTTCCCTTCCATGACCTACACTATGTTGCATGAGGGCATGCAACCAATTCAGTTGTGGGGGGGGAACTATCGTCATTATCATCATTTCATTTTCATCCCATTTACCATGCCCAAAAAATTCTTTTCCAACGATCCCCTGATGCACTTTTTGATATACATTGGCATGATTCATACCAGATTGCGAAAAGGATTCCTTATTCTCAGTGATGCTCTTTTATGCACATTGATAACTTATGATTTCCAGTGAAGTGTGTGGTTACAATTATTATCAAAAATAATAATAATAATAATAATGAAATGAATGTTGTTAACACAAGAACCAACATTCTTATATTCATGGTTGTTACACAAGAACCAACCATAGAAAATGCCAGCTGTTAACTCATGAGTTGTTACTCATGTCTCCCACATATCTTGGAAACATTCATCATTAAAAAGACATCATCAATCAAAGCTAAAATTTAGATGCCAAAGGTTCTTCAAAAGATCCATGCATGGTTACATGAGGACATGCAACACCTTGAGTTGGGGAGAGATGTTGAGTCGCAGAAATGTCCCTTTTTTATCCACTTTATCTTCTGCTATTCCCCACATTTCATCGTCCCATTAACATTTTATCATACCATTTCCATACATATATGTGGTTTTTACATTATTATTTTCCACTTTATTCATTTTAGTATTAAAAGTGAATTTATGATTAAATATTAGAAAATATACATGTTTTTCATATATATATCTCAATTATGTGTGAGCTTTGTAATGTGTAGGAATATGTAAATGATTAATCCAAAGAGACTTCTCGAATATCTCTTACACCATTCCAAAGGAGATAGTTATTCAAGCCTATTCTTAAGGCGAAGATCATGGAAGATTTGGTTGGCATATCTTATCTAGGATTCATGAGGATTTGAAGGAACCATATCTTGTAATAAGAGGAAAGTGGTTGAGAGTAGTTGAGAGAATAGTGGATCTGTTCTTATCTTTTTCTTAATGCCTCTCATGTATAAAGGAGAGTGCTCCCTCTCCATTCCAGGAGGTTGTAATTAAGTTAGATTAAGCTTGTAGGAGGGTTGTACAAAAGTGGGATTGGATTGGATTTTGTACTTGTTAGATTAGTCTTTGATTTGAGATTCTTAATGTGGTTCAAGCTTTCATTATCATGATTTCATGTTTGTCATTTGACTATTGATTTGTGGATGTGAGCTCACATATGTCATTATTGTTAACTCCTCACATGTTGTAATTCCCTTATGCAATTTCCTGCTTTCCTAGTTAGTGTTCAATGCTTTCCTAGATTAATTTGATTTCAGCAAATTAGATTAAGTTAGATTAGATCTACTTTAGTCCTGCACAAACAGTGCACGTGCTTCGTCAGTTTACGTACCCCGGATTGACAAGTAAATAAATAGTTTGGCAACTGCACTGCAACGTAATTATTACGACATATATTTCTCCTAACATCCATAATGTAAACAAGTCATGTCAAGTCATTGTGGGTAACCCTCCTATTGGCTAAGGGTTAAAGTCCCCGCAGTTCCAGGGTACTAGGGCTATTAGACTCTCCTAGTGAGGTTGGCCCTGGTAGGGTTTAGTCAAGTCGAGAATTAGTATAAATAGAGAATTGGCCTCTCTATTTAACACATATCACATACACACTCAAGTGTAGCACATAGTTGAGGAAGGAGAAAACACTGGGGCTAGATATAAAGAAGGTTACTCACTTACTATTTTGGGTTCTACTTTTGGTGTTGATTCTATCTCTGAGGAAGTTGCAGGGTTTTCACCATTTATGGTTTCCCCTAGGATAAACACTGTGTTCATTGTCTCTTGTGATTGATTTTTGTGCTTGTTATTCTCTCAGTTAAACATCCTAATGTATTGCTAGCTTAATGATGAAATTCTAACATGCAAAAGTAAAAATCATTCTTGACTTAAAACCACCAATGAATCCAAAACAAGTCAGGGGACTACTTGTTCATACAGAATATTATAGAAAATTCATAAGACATTATTCAGATATGACATACTGTCAAAACCCCAAATTTTCACAAAAATTTAAAATTTTGAGAAAACATAAAATATTGATACTGCGGTTTACTAACAGCTAAAGGTTAGCAAAAAAAGAAATAGTTCAATGACTAGTATTACATATTTTCAAATTACATTAACTATGCAGTTTCCTTTTTGTAACATAAATAAGGTTTACTTGCGTATTGTTTTATTTAGTTTATTGATGAGTCTTCTTTATGGAAAGTAGGTGGAATCTAACTTTGAATCCTGGGATTACTTAGAATTTGTGCTAACGTATAAATATTACTGGTTATTATAGGTTTACAGGCATGATCGTACAAGTAAACGTTTTAAATTCATAAAGTATCAAGAAGTGTTTCTATTTGCAATTAATATGCTTAGTAAATAAGTTGATAAATTCCAAGCAACTTCAAAGAGGTAAAGTAGTTTATTTTCTCCAGTTTTTCTTGTAAGGAAAGTTCAAAATAAATGATTCCTTTCTTTATCAAACTCAATGACAGTAAAGATACTTACTATGGACTCCAGACTTGTAATCTTTGTTGTATATTGATTTTTATTTTAACATGCTTAACTTGCATCGTTACACTATTACGTACTATTTTTTTAATACATGGAAGAACTTCGATCAATACTGATAGTAAGATTCTCATTAGAATGTAAAATTTGAATTCCTTTTTAACTTACTGGTATAGTAAGTATCAACCTATTACTTACATGTACAAATCAGTTGCTCACTAATAGGTTATTAGCTTCCTTGTAAATGTCATGCTCCATATACTATTGTATCATATACATTATTGTATTATTTACTTAAGTACCCAACTGATTGATATTTGCATTCTTTAGGGAAGCTTACTACCTGTAAATCTTCTTGATAATAAAAACTTTGTAAAATAAATTGCATCGTTTTACATGGAAAATTATTTTCCTTTACTACTTAAATCTAAGTCAATCATTATTGTTCCAAAGATTAAGGACATGAGTAAGATTATATCATTATAATTCTTATTATTATCATAATGCCATTTCCACATTTATGTTAATGTCTACATTAACTATTATGGTAGATCAAATCTTTACCTTAAAAGAAGTATAGGTTATCTTATATACTTACAATTTACTAATTAGTCTAACATACACGATAAGGTAACCTTCCAGCATTGACAAGTTGTGCAGCAACTAGTGTCTTTGAAAGTTTTTAATCAACATCAAAGTTGGTAAAAGTCATGTTGATAATTCTAATGCTAAGCCATTCCACTTGAGTTAATTTCATAAATTATAACCACCCCAAGCTGATTGGTTTAAGAGTGATAAATTTGTTTTATAAACCATGCATAACCAACATTGTTTTGCAAGCATATATCACTATAATAGTTCGAAGGGTTCTAAGTAAGTCTAAGCCAAAGTTGAACTATGTAAAATAATTCATGTATATATTATTTTTCTATGCTAGTCAACTATGTAATTTATTACCATTTGAATCGTTTGTTTTTAAGAGTTATAAACATGCATATTCAACAATGCATAAAAGCATATAAATCTACTTATAGATTAAAAGGTTCTAAGCAAGGATTTTGGGGTTATAAAAATAATTACCTGATTACCAAAATTTCGTTAGGTCAACGTCCTGAAAATCATTGTTTTACCCAACGCCAAATCAACACTAACAACATTATGATATACATGTCTTATGATAACGTGGGGATAAATATATGAACATATATCATAGTTCATGCATTGTTTATTAAAAATCATTGTGTAAATAATTGGAATTATTTGATCGCGGGTGGACTATTGAAATCAACCCATTGCATGGTTTGTATTATAGAGGGCACATGGTTATCTCCTGGCCATGTATTGGATATATATAACCGATGCAACCTTAACCCTTTCTTATTCTTCCTCCGTAGTTCACGCTAGCCTTCGTCTATCTGCAAGATCTCATGGCGGGAGTGAGTGTTCTTTCTGCTCTATCTTGCTCCAATGCTTAAGTGTAACATGTTGTAGCCTCCGGAGCTCGATCTTGTTGCCATTTCTTTGTATCTGTGGGTTTATACTCTACAAGTGTCTGTTGGTTTCATTTCCACTTGGCTTGCAGCCTGTTTGTAACTCTACTTGACCTTTTTTTATGACGTGTCACTACTGTGTGAAGCTGAGACTTCGCTGTTGGATGTGCTTCTCCATCGTCGCAGGGTTTGGAGATTTGTATGCATGCTTGTTGTTTGTGATAGTCTCTCCACTAGACTATTTGACCTTCTTCCTTAAGGTAATTATTTAGTGTTATTTTCAACATAGAGATTTACAACATAGTTGTTTTTTTTACAGTAGGGTTTACAATACATCAAGAGTTTAGTAGCTAACACTCTGCATTGTAATCCCCTTACAGGAACTTGAGACATTACTTGCAAACCATGATAAAGCAATTGTTGGTTGTCTTCGAAGGCCGTGGCTCTAATTCGGTAATCCCTGCGTTCATCATTTGGGTTCTTGCCCTACTTGTAATAGGGTTGTCAATGGGAAACTTTGAGCGTGGAAGCTTGTCCAGCTTCATCTTTAGCTATGCAGCTTCTTTTAAAATGATTATTGGGTTCTATTCTGTTTATAACCCTTGCTTCGTCAATGGCTAGTCCTGGCCGTGAGTTGGGTGTTTTATTTGGTTTAAAATTCTAGCCTTACGGCCTGTCAATGTAGTATAATAGTTTTTAAGACAGTTTGTCTTCGAGCTTAGACTCATTTTTCCAGTATATTGTTTTTTGACTCAGTGTAATTAATAGGGTTTTACCTTACTTGACTGTGAATAAAGAATTTACTCTTTATTATATTTGGTATATATAATATGGTTAATTATATTAGGATTGTAACTCAGTCATAATGTGTTTGTAAAATTTACTTATTGCTCAGGAAATATGAGCTAGGGTTTTCCTATAGGAAACCCTTATTTAAATAAATCTTTCAAATTTTTTATTTATTTTTTAATAAGTTCGGTTACTTATTAATTTTGTTTTAATTAGTGTTACAAGTGTGTGATATGAAAATTCCAGTTAAACATTACATTTGTCTTTTCTTTTGTCCTTAATGGACTGTAAACAGTTTATAATAGTTTAATTATTTATTAATAAAATCATCCAAGTAATCGGATTATAGCGTAAATGTTTGTCATTTGCAAATATAATATTTGTTTAGGGTTTCGACCCTATAGTTTACTTTTACAAGTATAACCTATTTGTAATTTTAAAAACGGTTCTTTTCATAAATAGACATTTATTTATATGTTAGTTATTATCATATTCTATTTGTTTTATTTAATAAATGACAGATAGGGTTTATTTAGAGTTCTTTGAAAAGATGTACATGAACTCTGTAACTTAGTTTTTTCTTTATAATTTAATTATTTTAATAACACCCTACTTGGGTTCTAGTATTTGTTAGAATTAGTTTAGTTGATATGATTAGTAAATAAAACTAGGTATTTATAATTTACTTCTTAATTCAGCTGAATGTAATATAGTAGTTTGACTGTGATTCTTCTACTGCATTTGCAAATAGATATTAAACAAACACAAGGAATATAGTTATAACATAACACAGTTTAACCTCATGCATATTTTAACTTGAAATAAAAGAATAATATACTGTAGGAAAAACACAACATTTTATCTCCTACGGTATTTTCGTAACATAATAATCCTTCTACCTATACTATATTATTGCTATTTCTTTCCAGTAAATTTACATAAATAAACTTGTAAAAAAAATAACATAGATAACTAGATTATTATTCTTTTTTATAACAATCTACATTCTAAAATAAATCACTTTGCTATTATAAAATGCAGAACCACATCTATTCAGTTCAGTCTCTTATCATTTTCTTCATCTACTTTAAATGCTCTGTCTGTGTTGGAGTACGGCCTGGTCCTTCCAGGCGTGGAAAAACAAAGATTAGAATTATTCTCCATTAACACATTACTAATGCAAATGAATTTCTTCAATAATCTAAAAGATTACTAACTCTAACATTTTACAACTAAATATTTAGCATTCGTCTAACAGTCAGATTTAAATTTAACTATCTAACACAGTAAAACAAAAAAATGTAGAACATGATTAGGATAGACAACAACAGCCTTAGGAGGCCATTCCTCCCTACCAACTCCTGGAGAGCACTCAAACAACGCTTCCTTGGGACCCTTGATCCTGTTCCTAGTCTTCTTGGCTAAGAACTGGTGGAGCATGCAAACAATAGACTAGTCCAATGACTCAGTAAACACTCTACACTCAGCAATAAGATCCTACTGCTTAAAAGATGCACTAGATCACTTAGCAGTTATCCCCTCAAACTCTTTCCACAATTCCCTTCCATTGAATTTCTCTAAATTACATTCACCTGAATGAACACTTCTCTAGAATGAGCAACCTCAGCTCTCTTCAATGGGCATTTTTTATAAATATTGCCTAGGTATTTTGGGTCAATTGTCATTAATTGAGCCACCTGCTCTGATTCCAAGTGCTCCACCCAATCTCCTCCACAAATTTGACTAGTAAACTCTCTTTTAACAGATATCCTAAGCTATTATCTCCACCTTTATTTATTTATAATTAAAATATTCAGAATTACATTAAATATCCTTGACTTTGTTGAGTCATCAATTACAACTTAACATAAAATTTAACATATTGTCCTCAAATAAAATCAAATAAGGTAATATTGTTTTTACAAAAATTGGGGCATGTGACACATACCCGCTGAAAGAATTGCTAAGAGAGGATCGGGAGTTTAACCAGACAGAGGAGTGCAACATATCATTTGAAAAACTAAAAAGAAAGCTAGTCGAAGCACCCATCCTAAGGTTTCCAAACTGGTCGACCAAATTCCATGTTCACATCGACGCATCAGGCCTGGCAATAGGAGCAATACTAACTCAACCAGGAGATGATGGAATGGACTACCCTATAGTTTACAATAGCAAAAAACTAAAAAAATCTTAAAGAAACTATTCGACAACAGAAAGAGAAGCATTAGGAATGGTATTCGCACTACAAAAATATCGACACTACCTACTAGCTAATCCATTTATCTTTTACACAGACCACCAAGCACTAAAATACCTCATAATTAAGCCTCTACACCATGGAAGAATTTTTCGATGGCTACTTCTATTCCAAGAATTTGAATTCAAAGTCATCGTCAAACTAGGTAAGTTAAATGTCAGTCCTGACCATTTATCCCGAATCGACATAGGAGAGGAACCGACAGGAGTCGAAGACAAGTTACCGGATGCACATTTATTTCAAATAGAAGTAGTCCTGGCAGAGTTAGAGGAAATAACTCAGTTTTTAGAAGATGGAAAAGCACCAAAAGGCATGAGTATGAAGAAAAAACAAATCTTAGCCATGAAAGTTGCACCATATAGTCTCATAAATGGATTCCTATATAAAATGGGTTTAGATGACATCCTCAGAAGGTGTGTACTAGAACATGAAAGAAATAATATTATGTATGAAACATTATGGACCCATGAGAGGACATTTTCAAATAGACACAACTGCAAAGAAAATCCAACAATCAAGGTTGTGCTGATCGACACTTCACAAAGATTACAAAAATTTTGTAAGCCAATGTGACAGATGTCAACGGTTGGGTTGACCCCTGCCTAGTACAGAAATGCCCTTGATATCAGTAGACCCAAGTTTGACATTTAAAATTTGGGCCATGAACTTCATAGGACCATTTCCCATACCAACAAAAAGAACAGGTGCAAGCTACATAATAACTACAGTTGAGTACGTAACCAAATGGGCAGAGGCAGAACCAGTCGACACATGTTCCAGTGAGATAGCCGCCAAATTTATCTATGAAAAGATCATTACCTGATTTTGATGTCCATTAACCCTAATCAGTGACTAGGGAACACACTTCATTAATAAAACTATTAAAACACTAACAGGCCAGTTCCAAATTGACCACTATTGGAGTACAGCTTACCACCCTCAATCGAATGGAGCAATTGAAGCATTTAACAAAACATTAACAAAATTATTAACAAAAATATGCAACACCGAAAAATATGACTAGGATGAAAAGATACCTGCAGTACTATGGACATACAGAACAACATACAAACATTCAACCGACCAAACACCATTTCAACTAGTTTATGGACAAGAAGCAGTAGTTCCGCACACTTTTGACAACAGACAACTATTATCGCAGAGATTTTACATGTCGATGTCGAACAAGGAATAAAGGACCAACTGCTGCAACTAAGTAATCTTGAAGAACACCGACTAATCACGTTACAACATCAGGAAATATAGAAACAATAACAAAAGGCATGGCACGATCGAAACATCAAAAACAAAAACCTGTCGATAGGAGACCTTGCCTTACTATACAATAGTCGGGTAAAGGAAAACCCAAAAAGCTACATACATAATGGATGGCACCCTATGTTGTTGAAGAGATACATGTCAACGGATCAGTCCTACTAAGGACGTTACAGGGCATAGTATTTCGGAAACTTGTTAATGGTGCCCGACTAAAGCGGTACAGAAGCTGAACAAGTCTAAAAATAAAAAATAAAAAAAATAAAAAAACAAAAAAAAACGACCATAACAGTTAAACAAAAGCTATAAAAATCTGAAAATCCAAAAAGTAAAATAGGATCAAAATAAATAAAGTATGACAGGGAATCACCACTATGACAACTGACATCATGCCCATCGACATAACACCATCGACAGCTCACATGATAGACATTGACCAACGACCTCGAAAGTCCCATCACACCTTCATGACTACGAGTGACAAAATCAAATCACCATTAACGCAAACTCAAGTGTTCATGCTAGACCATCACATCCGCCATTAATACACCCATCGACAAAAATGTCAAATGCTTCAACTATAAATACTAAACCACCAAAGGATCATTTACAGCATTTCGAATAAAGAGAGCAACTTAGCAACCAGATGACTGAAAGCTAAGAATACCGAAGAAACGTCGACTAGTAGAATGATAAGATGGCACCCAAATAGACCAGAGCTATAGCCAAGGCTAAAGAACTATAGACCACAGAGACACCATTGATGAGGAGACTCAAAAACATCAAGAAATCTAAGGTTCAGGACAGGTCATGGGTGAAATTATGGGCCGATATTAAAGAGTGGGCTTATGTTGACAAAAATCCTACACAAGCTGCACAGAAAATAAGCCATAGTACAATTGTAAACTACATAAATGCACCGCTCATGGCCAGTTTTGGAGGCACAAAGGAGACATCAGTGAAATTTATCATAAGTTGGTACCACAACGGCAGATTTTACTTCGATAGACTAGTCGAAATCTCTGGTGAAGTAATCCATAAATTGACTGGTTTATCAAACCAAGGTGAACCAGTACCAGCCGGGATAAAAGAAGGGATGGCAGAGGAACTAACTGGAACATCATCAGGAAAGAACTCCAAAGGGCTAATGATTAGCTAAATACAAGCATGAACATTACAAATTGTAGCCAAAATCATAGCTACTATGCTTACAATGACAGGTCGAGGAAGCGACCTCAAACTGGATATGTTGGAGGCAGTGGATACCATTGCTGAAACAGGGAAAATATACAGATGGGTTGAGTATGTCGTCGACATGGTCAAAGGCATCTGTAAAAAATGCCAGGAGTTGGGAGGGATTATAAGGTTCCCATCCCTTATGATATGGATAGTCATGTATTATTTGTGTCCTGTCGGGGAAAAGCAGTTCCAAGAAACCACAAGATTCCATGTGTGGAGATTCAAGCCGTTTGCCCAAATTAGAACAATGAAGGAATTAGCAAAAGGAAAAGTGCTGTTGGAAAAGTAATTCCAACAGCTGAAAGTCCAAATGAATAGATGGAGGATGCCCTAGAACATCCGATGAAGTTTGCCCAAAACTGCCCACATCCAGTTAGAACTCAACCATACCGCGGTGTGGTACATGTAGGGCGCCAAGGCAAAGTCAAAGACTCTTGACTACTACCTGAAAGTCAAAGAAATTTTCCAGGAGTTAGCTCGATAGTTAGGTAGAAAATTGTTGATACCAACAAAGGAAAAAGAGACAGACCTATCGATAGAAGAGCCACTGACAAACCAAAAGAAAGAAGAAGATTATGATCTCAACTTATACATCAGCACATTTGTGTCGGAGGAGACACCGACAGAAGACACTGGTTGACTGCAAATTATAATCAAACCACCAACAATACAAAGGGAAGAGACATAAACAAAACAGCTGGTAACCAATATAGCTTAAGAAAGCCTCGTCTCGACTCAAGACAAAGGGGGAGAGATAGATACTAAAAAACCTAAGTATGTTGTCACCAAAGAAAACATACATAAATTTTCGAAGGAGATAGCAGCCTTAAGAAAAAGAAAAATAACTTAGGAACAGGAGCAAGGGAAGGGTAAGCGTATCATTGTAGAGTCCTCAAAAGATGAGGAAGAACTAGCAGCTACAGCTTGCGACATTATAGAATATTTTGTAGCAAACAAAATTCCCGTGGAAACCCGGTTCTAAAGATTCGTCGAAGTAGGGGCACAACAAGGTCGACCGAAGAAGGTGAAAAGCACAAACACCTCAATGGTCAAAAATGTTGTCTATCTCGTATCTACACCTCCACCCCCATCCTCGACCAAAATCATACAAGAAGCACTACCAGCACCTTCTTCCATAATCCAAATCGACATATGCAAGAATGCTATGTCGAAAACCTTGAAGGAGAGGTTCGACAGAGATAAAGACTTCCAAGCATATATTGAAAAATTGCCTGAGCTGCTCACCTCGGTACAAAAGATCACCACCAATTGCCCTGTGTTCGAAGCTGGTGTATCTAGACTACTTGCTCCTCAACCTGGCCAAGTACCCCAGAGGCCAAGGACTGTGGCAATCATAAGTTCGACATTTCAAAGAATCCCTGACAACCAAGCTGAATTTGTCGCAAGTTTGACTACATCCCTCATTCCGACCAACCCCGAACCCAACCCACCAGCCAATGAACCAACAGGAGATGAGGAAGGAGAGAACATGGATGAAATAAATCAAGAAATTGATGAACTGTTCTTCGACCTTCAGGAAGATTCACCCCCACAGATCCACGACCTGTCACTCGACCATATCTCCACCAACCCAATCACACCCAACCATTCACCAACACCATCACCACCGCCCCCCAATCGAGAATCTGTAATCCAACCAGCTGCACCTGAACCACCTCCACCACAACCATTAGCACCAACAACATCTGCATTTGGACCCTCTGTGCACAACCAACCAGATGCACAACCAGCTACAACAATCATCCAACTGACCCAACTAGAAATACCTTCAACCACTACTAGCCAACAACCAAACAACCCAATTCTGACTCTTGTAGGTACACAGGTGCTAAAGCAAGTAGAGCAACAAAAGCACAAAAGAAAGGAAGACAAAAAGAAGAAGGACCATCAAATCCAGACAACAATGGTCCACATCAGTCAAATTGGATCGACCACTACAGTCGATGAAACCAAGCTGAGGGATGTAGAATTAGGGAAACTCTTGGAATCACTGGCAATTGAAGCAAAAACAAGGAGACAGAACAGATGTAAGGAGCTCAACGATAACGAAAAATAACAAGTCGAGTTCCTTAACAAATGTAGAAACCTTGTGCAATATGTGATACCGGGACTAATAGAGGTTGACACCAAAAAGCCGCTAGAAAAATCTTATCAGCTATTTGAGAGCATGGTTTCGGTGCTACAGGCACAGAGGCAGGACACAAGAGAGGGGCAGAAAGAAGAAACAGCTCGACTATTGATGAAGCAGCACACAACTTTTTCAGAAGCATACAATGTACTACAAGATCACGTGGAGGATTCAATCATTACAGAAGAAGTACTAAGAGATTGGCCTGCTTATTATGGGCAAGTCTATCAGCAAAGCCGACAGACCCGACAAGAAATCCAAGTGCTTGAGAAGAGAAAAAGCACAGAGGAAGCACTCAGAAGCACAATTGAAAACCAAATAGTGCTCGAAATATCCAAATTACAAAAGCTCGAGTGACAAGCACACCAATGGGTGCAGCAAGCAATTCCAAGTTTAGAAAAATTAGACATCATCTACCCACAGATGAAACGAATTTTTGAGATAGTAGAGGAAAAAGACCAATTTATGGGTCCTGACATGGAAAATATAGCAGAACTTTCCATTCAAGAGAATATGTTGATATTATCAAGTCTAACTACATTAACCATCGACATCCAAAAAATACTACAAAGTTGGACGGAATTCCAACATCACCTGGCAGTGACAGCTAAAGCAATTGTCGAAGTCTGTATACAGAAAATACCAACCATCAGACTTCATAGCCCATGAATATCGAACACAAAAATAACTACTTAGGATAGACAAAGAAATTTTGGTACCTCCCTGTTTCTTCGGGACAAAGAAACGTTTTGTTTGTGGGGGAGATGTTGGAGGAGCAAGTCAATAAGACAACTGGAATGATATCCGACTTAGTCAATTAGATGACTAAGCCGATCAGCTGACTAATTAGAGATTAGGTCAGCCACATAAGTTCATGTCAGTTGACCAAAACGACAGGTAGTTATTTGTAACTATTTTGTAATTCATATATATTAGGCTGTTGATCCAGATGAGAACTCGTTTTAGTTCTTTGTATTGTATGGACCCTTTCACTATAATATAATCTGTATTCTACCTACTTGTTCTTGTCTCTTGTTTCTATTATGTATGTATTATTTTAATGTGTATTATTGGTAACCCTATGTGATCTATGAGATAACAATACACCTCAAACTCACCTAGCTTCATCATTGATTCTGGAGGTTCTAGACATATGGTTTCGACAAGGGAGATCTTTTCCTCTTTTGACATGTCGAAAGGTCCACCAATAGGTTTGGGAGATAACTCTCTAACTGACAGTATGGGAAAGGGTAGGATTGATCTTGACCATGGTAATTTAAATAATGTGTTGTATGTTCCAGCTCTTGCCTCTAATCTTTTTTCAGTGTATCAGATGACTCACATTGGGTCTCCAAAGAAATTCATCTCCTCCCCCAATGAAGTTGAAATCACTGAGATTTCGAATGGTAAATTCATAGAAAAATGTGTTGTTGATCACACTTCGAAGGTATACAAGTTTTCCCATTTTCTACCCTACTCAAACCTGTCTACTCTTCTTACTCATGCTAATGAAGTAAGCAAGATTTGGCATGAAATATTTGGCCATCTTAACTACAAGTATCTTTCTGATATGAGAGACAAAGACATGGTCATAGGGTTACCAAAGATCAAGTTTTCTAAGGGATTCTATCAAGTTTGTATCCTAGGAAAACACCCAGAGCACAAGTATAAGAGAGCTACTCATGAGAGAACCTCTGCACCTCTTGAGTTGATCCATAGTGAAATTGCTGGACCATTACCTCATATGTCCATGAGTCAAGCCAAATATGCACTCACCTTCACATATGAATTTTCTAGGTATTGTTGGGTTTACTTCCTAAAGCATAAGTCTCAAGTTTTTGATCTCTTCAAAGTATTTAGAGCCTTGGTTGAAAACCAATCTGGGAGGAAACTCAAGATTCTTAGATCTGACAATGGTGGTGTTATCACTCTAGGAAACTCCTTTAGGTTGTAGCTAGAGGATGCATGGTAACTTAAAAAAAAATAGGGTTTTTTGATATGGATCAAGTCAGGTGACCTATATAACCTTGCACTCTCAAGACATGCATCAAACTCACTCAATTACAAAGCTTTTAGTTACAACTATTCAGAAGTTGACAATAAGGTGCAGGGATGGAGAACTCATCAGCCTGGCAGATTTACATACAAAATAGATGCATATAAATGGATAAATCATGATAAGGATGGTACTTATAAATAAAATCACATTAACACACCAATAGGATGACAGCTATTAGTTATTAATCAACTTGAATGTAACCTAAATTCACATTCAGGCATACGTACAGTAAAGACAGAGATGAAGGCTAAACAAATCATAACAAAAGAGCTTATATTCAAGAATGAGCAAAATGACAAGCTGACAATAGTATAGGTTTATAAATCCCCAAAGTCGAACCCTTTCAATAAAATAATTATTAGGATTTATAGCCTTTACAAAAATACTCAGATCTTGAAAAAATGGATCTGATTTAGTAAAAATAAACAAAATAATAGTTTTTTGCATAATTAGGTCAAAAAACCCTAATGTAACTACTAGTCTAACTAGATGTAGAATTCGTTCACTGTTTGAACCTTCTGATAACTAAAGTAAGCACTGGAACTAACTTCCACTAGTACTCTACTTTTTCCCAGGTGTTGGTGAAGTAAACTCTTCATTTTTCTGTTGTAACCGGCCCTGTTAGGTCAACTTTTTCCCTAAAAATTTGGCCAAACTGCTCAAAACTGGGGCTCAGAGATGCATTTTTTTATTCAACTCTGTGACACCTGTGAATAAACTGAAAGACATTTTTGTATATTTGTTTGTTGTGAGCAAAAACCTCTTTCAGTTTTTGGAAATTCATTTTCATCTTCCCGATATCTGTATTTCAAAAACATGTGTAAAACAGGGAAATTCTGAGATCCGAAAATTAGGGCTCATAAATGGATTCGATTCTCCCAATATGAAATACCTATAAAAAACCTGAGATATTTTATTGTTCTTTTACATGTTGGGAACAAAAAACTCCTAGATTTTTTCAAACGGATTCTCTAATCGCTCATAATCCCCATTTTAAAATGATGCCTTTTCATAGTAAAACACCCCTTTCGATGGCTTAGCAAAACTGAAGCACACCTTCCCTGTTTATTTCTTCAGCGTCTTTTAGGTTTATATTTTGTCCCTGATCCATCCATGTTCACCAAAAACTCGTACTGTGTGTCAAAACTTAATATTATGCCTATGTCTGCTTTCGGTGGTTAAGATGCTAAAACATTAGAACCGTTAGCTATCAAAAGCGGGGCTTTCGGTGGCTAATGAACTACTGTTGCATTTGCCTAAGCCACCAAAAGCTCTATTTTCTGTAGAATTTTATTTATCCTTTAAATCATACTTTTACACTTTACTCATGTCCTTTTGGTACTTTCTCAACCTGCATAGGATTTGGAATATTAGCAATATCATGGGCTACCTACGAATTCTCAAGGCTAATAGTTTCCTCTGCTAGGGTTTCCAGTGCAAGGTGTGTTCTAGGGTTTGAATATTTCTTCTGCAATCTTGACCTTCTTATCATCCTGTAGATCCTAGAGTTATCCTTCATAAATCTCATATTTCATCAACGTGTATAACAACAGCATCGTGTTTTAGGGTTAGGGTTTGGATTTTCCTTCTAAGACCTCTAGTTCATGTATTTTCCCTAATAGCTGATTGATTCTCTGGGACCCAGGTTTGATCTTTGAACTCTTCAACATCTGCAGCAAATCTTCATGCACTGATAGATGAGGTCTAAAATTCCACCTAGAGGACTGACAGGTCATCTTTTGCCCTAAAACTTTGGCCAAACTGCTGAAAACTGGGGCTCAAAGATGGCTTTGGACCTTCAAATATGTGACACCTGTGTATAAACAAAAAGAGGTTTTTGTATATTGGTTTGTCTTGAGAAAACACCTCTCTCAATTTTTTGTAATTCATTTTAATTTTCTCGGGATCAGGATTTCAAAAACATGTGTCAAACAGGAAATTATGAGATCTGAAAATTAGGTCTCAGAGATGAATTTCATTCTCCCAATATACAACACCTGTAGGAAATATAAGAGATTTTATTGTTCTATGACCTATTAGGAACAAAAACCTCTGATATTTTTGAAAAATGATTCTTGAGTTGCTCAAAATCATCGTTTAAAAAAATGATTTTTCACAGTAAAATGCCCCTTTTGGTGGCTTAGAGCGTCCTAAAATTTTGGTCTTAGCTACCGAAAGTCTACTTTCGATGGCTTAGAGACCGTTTTGAAACCATGCTTAGCCACCAAAACCTGTGTTTTGATTTTTTTGAGCGGTATTTTCCCCCAACACCTTTTTGCCTGCTTTCAGTGGTTAACGCCCTTCTTGCACTATTCACTAAGCTATTGAAAGTAACACTTTTCGATGGCTAATGAGTTGTTTGAAGTCTCGCCTAAGCCACCGAAAGTGCTTTCACCATTTACTCACTTGAACCCACTTTCGATGGTTATCTTTCATCCTGCGTTAAACAATTAGCCACTAAAAAAAAGCCTTTCGGTGGCTAATGAGCTATTAAGAACCCCACCTAAGCCACTGAAAGCTAAAACTTCCAATTTTTTCAACCATAGCACAAACAAAGACCTTCAATTTGTTAGTCATCTTTAAATCTTTCATGACATGAATCAATTTCTTCATACTATCAAAATAAATTTATTTTTGGATATAACCGGTGGTGAGTATGTCAAGTCTAAGTTCATCCATTATTGAAAAGGTTGTAGGTATCCAGATGCATCATTCTATTCTTTACACACCACAGTGAAATGGTGTTGCTGAGAGAAAGAACAGATCACTGAAGGAGATGGCAACTTGCATGATGGAGGCTAAAAATTTTCCACCAAATTTTTGGGTCGAGGCTATAAACTATGCATCCTATATCCAAAATAGGGTTCCACATAAGCAACTTGATGATATGACTCATTTCGAAGCTTCGAGTGGGCACAAGCCAGATGTGACCCATTTCAGGATTTTTGGTTCAAAGGCTTGGGCTAGAATTCCAACTAAAAAGAGGAAGGATTTGCAAGCCCAAAGCCAAGAGTTCTTGTTTGTTGGGTATTTTGAATATTAAAAAGGGTACAATATGATCAACTTGAGCACTAACAAATCTTTCATTGAAAGAAGTGTTCAGTTTGAAGAAGAGCCTTTAGCAGTAGTTGAAGTTGGAGAGTCCTCTTCACCACTACAACCATTCATTGTAAGTGAATAGAATAATGAGTTTGATTATTCTGATATGTCTGATCATGATGAATCAATTGCATATCCTAAGAGCCCTACAATACCAAAGTGGGCAGCAAGGACCATTCATGCAGCTGGGGAACTAGCTGGAAATCATAATGACACTAGCAGGACTAGATCTCAATTTGAGAGTGCCCTTTGTGTGAAAGATCCACTCCTTTCCAAGAAGTGTTATTTAATGATATATTCTTATCCAAAGACATATGAAGATGCAGAACATGATCCAATATGGAAAACATCCATGAAATAAGAATTCATCTTGCTCCAGAAGAACAACACATGGGAACTGGTTGATCTCCCCCCAGGAAGAAAGCTAGTGAAGTGTAAGTGGGTATTTAAAACTAAGTTTGATGCTGATGGTTAAAATTTGAAATATAAGGCAATATTGGTAGCCAAGGGCTACTATTAGGTACATGGTATTGATTACAATGAGACCTTTTCACCAGTCGCAAAGATGGACTCCATAAGGCTTGTTCTAGCCATTGTAGCTTCGAAGTAATGGGAGGTACATCACATGGATGTAAAGTGTGCCTTTCTGAATGGAGATTTGAATGAAGAGATTTATATGTAGTAACCAGAAATTTTTGTATCTAATCCATCTTTAGTGTGCAGGTTAAAGAAATCATTGTATGGGCTCAAACAAGCCCCCAGGGCTTAGTATGCCAAGATTGATGGCTTTTTGTTGTCACTAAGTTTTGTTCGATGCAAGTCTGGTGCTAATGTCTATTTGAAGATGATTCATGGTTATTTAATTATTACTGTTCTCTATGTGGATGACCTACTAATTACAGTATGTTCAAAGAAAGAGATTGCCTCCTTGAAGAATGCAATGAACCATGCCTTTTCTATGATAGATTTGGGATTGTTGAGCCAATTCTTGGGTCTCAAAATTGCTCAATCCGAACATGGAATAAAGGTTCATTATTCAAAGTATGCTTCAGATTTTGTCACCAATTTTAGCATGAAGTATTTAAAGCCAAGCAAGACTCCATTCCTCTAAAGAGTTAAGCTTGAAGAATCAGGTTCTTCTCCTATGGTAAATAATACACTGTATAGGTAGTTGATTGGGTGGTTTCTTAACTTTACACATACTCGACCTGAATTCTCTTATGAATTTAGTGTGTCTTTGATATACATGGATCAGCCTCATGAGATCCATTGGAGAGCATCCAAGAGGATCCTAAACTTTTTTCAGGGAACAAGGACTCATGGGATTATCTACAAAGCAAAATGTGACTTAGAGCTAGTTGGATTTATTGATAGTGATTGGGTAGGTGAAAACAAAGATTGAAAGTCTACCTGAGGATATGTGTTCATTCTTCCAAAAGGACCAATCAGCTATTCAATTAAGAAGAAGAGTTCCATAGCACCCTCATCTACAGAGGCATAGTATAGAGGAGTTGTAAATGCAGCTACTCAATGTTTATGGTTGCAGGGGATACTTGGAGAATGTGGTTTCGAATCAGAGTTTTCAACAGTCATCTATTGTGACAATCAAAACACCATTCAAATCTCCACTGATACATTTCAAAGACAAAGAACTAAGCACATTGAGATCCATATGCACTATAACAGGGAGCTTGTGTATGATGGTACCATTGCTCTACTCTATTGTGCATCTTCAGAACAAGTAGCAAATATCTTCACCAAAGTATTCTGTGAGAAGACCTTCAGTAATCTCAAATCACTGCTAGGGATTGTTGATCATGTGGTGAATAATTATTAATAATGGTATTTCCAAAATTTTGTTTCCTGTCCATGTTTAAGGGAGGATTTTCCCACTAGGTTTTTTCCTCTTTCCTTGGTTGTATGGACATGCAGTATGTAAAAGGGTGACTAATCCTTGTCTCTAAGCCCTATAATTTTCTGATATTTACTCATAAAGTCAGGTTTAATGGGGGGTGTTAGAATAATCAACCCATAGTTACCCATATTTGACATTAATTAAATCATTTTTGTCTTATTCCTAGATTCCTAGATTCCCTCTCTATGTAGTTGACTTCTACATGTTCCTAGAAGTCAATACTTGCTAAACTGGGTCATGGAACACTTTGAAATCATCCTGGAAACATATCTATCATGTTTTCTTTATTCCTAGTTCCTCAAAGCACATATTTGCTTTTTCTGAAAGCTTCCTTGCTTTATAGCAGTTTTAAGGCATAAAGGAAAAGCTAGTCTAGGGGAACTTGCCTTATTTTTTTACCACATCATCCTGCTTCCTTTTCTCCATAGAAAAGTATGAATGAGTTGTCTTTCCACCACTTATTAGCTTTCCCACTTTCTTTAGCTAATTCGTGAGGATATTCATGGATTTGGAAAGTCCTTTTTGCACCTATGGGGGATTTGACTTGTTTTAGTAAGCTTGCTTTTTGACCAATTCGAATAGCAACCTAGTGCTTTCAAATATATCATGTAATTATATATTTTAGCAGCCTATTACTTCATATGGTTGGATAATGTGCACTTATTCAATACAATATTAAGTTATGCTCCAATTTCAGTCTCATTTTGTGTGAATTTTGCATGTTTGATTAGCAATTTTGTGAGTGTAATTGATCTATCTCTTGGGTTCAATTTCCACACATTTCTGCTCAAGGAGACAAGTAGGTAGAGAAGTTTTTCATAAGAGACAAGATGAAAGTGGTCTTGATGGATTCCTTTGTTTGTCATAAGAGACCCTGAAGAAGAATTTATGGACCTGCCAAAACTGTGGTTTAGGGAAATTAGACCAAGCATAGGAGAAGATAAAAATTGACCAAGTATGGAATTATTGATGAAATATGCCTAACTGGCCTTAGGTAAATTCCCGCCACAATATTTTGAGACTATGGATCTCTAGAGTGTTGTATGGTTCATCCAACCATATCATTAGCCTGACCAAAAAGTATTTCAGGAAGAAGATATCAATCTCCCAAAAGTGCCTCTTGGCCATATTTTCACTGCTTTAGAATAATTCCCTCCAAGGAGAGAGAAAGAATCTCCAGAATATGAAAGTGGTTTTGATGCTTTGTTGAAGAAAATGCTTTGTTAAAGAAAATGCCCGCAGCACAAATGCTTTGCTAAAGAAAAGGCCCACCACAAATGCTTTGTTGAAGAAAATGCTCGCAGTACATGGGGATGTAGGATGTTGTTTTTTCTACTCAACCATTGTCTTAGTTTGTCCAAAGAGTCCTTGAAGTAGAATTTATGGACCTGCCACAACTGTGGTTTAGCGAAATTATACCAAGCATAGGAGAAGATAAAAAATTGACCAAGTATGGAATTATTGGTAAAATCTGCCTAACTAGCCTTAGGGAAATGCCCGCCAAAGGTCATAGGATGATGATAAATATATTTTGAGACTGTGGATCTCTAGAGTTTTTTATGGTGCATCCAACCATATCATTATACTAACCAAAATTTATTTCAGGAAGAAGATATCAATCTGCCAAAAGTGCCTCTCAACCATATTTTAATTGCTCCAGAAAATGCCTGCTAAGGAGAGAGAAATAAGCTCTAGAAGATGAAAGTGGTCTTGATGCTTTGTTGAAGAAAATGCTTGCAACACAAATGCTTTGTTGAAGAAAATTCCCGCCACAAATTCGTTGTTGAATAAAATGCCCGCAACACGTGGGGATATTGTAGGTTGTTGTTTTGTCTACTCAACCATGGTCTCAGTTTGTCCAAAGAGACCCTGAAGTAGAATTTATGGACCTTCCACAACTATCATTTAGAGAAATTATAAGAAGAATAGGAGAAGATAAAAATTGACCAAGTATGGAATTATTGGTAAAATATTCCTAACTGGCCTTAGGGAAATGCCCGCCATAGGTCATAAGATGACGATAAAAATATTCTAAGACTGTGTATTTCTAGAGTGTTGTATGGTGCAAGAATATATCAATCTTCCAAAAGTGCCTCTCAGCCATATTTTCACTGCTCCATAAAAATCTCCACCAAGGAGAGAGAAAGAAGCTCCAGAATATGAAAGTGGTCTCGATGGATTGACTTTGTTTGCCTCTACCCAATGTGCATCTCACTTTCCAAGTTTGAAGGGAAAATTAAATCACCTTGGTGACCTAGGGTTTGAACAGAATTGGTTAAGTGTTAGACAAAGAGTTTGAGAGACCACTTGGAAATGCCCACAAGGGGGTGTTCCTTTGATGATAAAATTCATTAGATGATATGGCCTTGTTCATGTTTGAAATGGATATCTATCCATGCTCTTGGTTTTTCTTTTGGATATCTTTAACATTAATATAATTATTTTCCACATTGTAGAAAGAATAACAAAAAGACCAAAATTAAATATTTAAAGGAATAAGCTTGCAGCAAGAAAAAAATGAATATGCAATAAATAACAATAATAGTAAGTCATTTTCTTAACTCAATTGAGGCTAGGATAAGTTTATGTATTTTATTAAGTTCATTTCCTAAGCTTTCATTCCTAAGCGTGTTTTCCTCAACGTGCATTCCTAAGCTTTCTTTTTTCAGAGTGCATTCCTCAGCATGCATTCCTCAGCATGAATTCCTAAGCTTGCATTCCTCAGTGTGCATTCCTCAGCATGCACACCAAACCAATCACAACCAGTGTAATTGAATTTGGGTCATCGCTTACTATGGAAATAGATGAAACAGGGTCGTCTTGCACCATGGAAACAAACACAGGGGCCTTCTCTACCACAACATCAGGAGAAGCACAGGGTTTCCAGGTTGAATGATACACGGTGAAAAAATTCCAAGAGAATGTTGATGAATGGAGTGATACAAGCTTATGGCCAATTGGTATGTTAAATATCCTTTTAAGAGCAGGAGTGGATAGGTTTATTTTTGGGAATTTTAATTATCAAAATGACGAGATAGATGATGCCATCTATAGTTATGATCATGGGGCTATGGAATTGCATATTTTTTGGAACAGGGTTCATTTGGACCCCAATTTGGTTTCCATAGCATCCAAAATTCCACGAAGAGAGGGGGCAATGTTAAACTCATGGAAAACCCCCAAGGAAGAAAAGATTCTGATAACCAGTAAAATTTGTGGGAAACGGGTTGTTGTTCCCAGAAATGGTCTAAAAATGGAATATGTTCCTCAAGGAATATACAAATCCCTGATACAGATCATCCTAAGGACCATTATGAATCACCACAAGTGGCATGATATTTCAGGTGATTTCATGAAGTTGGCCATACATTGAGTTGAAGACATGGCCATAGATGTCCCTCACGTATTGGCTAGGAAATTGCACTATGTATTGCAAGATAGTAAAATGAAGAGGTTCAAGTTCAGTTACCCAGGCACAGTGCAAAAAATTATTGATTTATGTCAACCCAATGTTGTAGATTCAAATTCTATTAGAACATACATTAGGAAGCCTAAAGAACAACAAATAAATGAGGAATTACCTCAACCGTCTTTAAAGAACAATGTAGAAGTAGTTTCTACTATCACTACATCAACAATACATGGAAAACCTTTAGAGGGAAATATGGAACCTATGGAGAATGGCATGCCTTCACTTTCCCTTGAAGAAGATGTTGTTGTCACAACTTTGGTTGGAATGCATGGAAATGGAAATACAGATCAATGGGAGGAATTTGTGAACAATGATATGGATTGTTCACCAACGAGTGAAGAAGACCTAATTCATGCCAAATATTCTTTTGATGGTATATTTGTTTTTTATTTATTTGATAAAATGGTACATTTTGAAGAACAATGTACACCTTGTGGGAGGATTCCTTAAAATATAGCAACGAATTGTGCAAAACTAAGGATGTCCAAATTCTTGATTTGGTACATCGTGTTACAGGTTTAGAGAAAAAAATTGTGGAAACTGAAAGAATAGTTTGCCAGAAGGATCAACTTATTAAGGATAAATGTTTTAAATTTACCGTAGCTCTAGCAGGATTGATTTTTGAACTTGACAAACTGAAAGACATGTATCAGTCTCAAAAGAAAAAAGATGAGGAAACTATAGGGAGACTTGAAAGTGAACTGAAAAACATGCTTGAAGTTTGAACATGCCACCACTGAAGACTATATTTGGTAAGGAAGCAGAACTTCAACAATAATTGAAGCAAAAAGAAACATTTATTGTAGTTTCGAAGGTTGGGTTTGAAAAGGTATTGAGAGAAATGATCATTAAACAACAAAATGAGACTACAGAATATGAAACAAGATTGGAAAAATTGAATAAAAAAATTTAAAACAAAAATGAGTTACTACAAAAAAATAGAATTGAAAGGATTTCAACAACTCTCAAGGCTAAAAGTCTTGGAAGAGGAAAAAAATTAACAGTCAAGGGTAAACAAGTCTACACACCAGAAGAATCAACAGTCAAGGGTAAACATGTCTGCACACTATAAGAATCAACAGTCAAAGGTAAACAGGTCTACACACCAGAAGAATCAACAATCAAGGGTAAACAAGTCTGCACACCAGAAGAATCAACTAGTCAATGGTAAACAGGCCTACATACCAGAAGAATCAACAGTCAAGGGTAAAAAGGTCAGCACAACAAAAGAATCCAAAGTCGAGGGTAAAAAGGCCATCACACCAAAACTTTTTCGCAGTACAAAACTAGGTGATGTTACTATGGAGAGCTTAATCTAGTTTCAGAAGTCCTTGCAACAACGAGATAAGACCTTGAATGAAGTTGCTTCAACAATAAATGTTGTAGAGTTTACATTTGGCTCATCAGATCCAACATTGAAGAAGAAGATAGAGGAGAAGGAGGCTGAAATTAGAGACCTTCACCAAAAAATATTGGAGAAGGGAAAAGTGCTACATTTGGGATGTGATAGTGAGATACAAGATTTGAAATCCCAAATTAAAGCTTTGCAGAATAAACATGTGGTAGAAGCAATTTTGTATACTCCATCTGATAGCGATTTGAGGGCACAAGAGCTCAAGAAGGAGGTACAATAGGTCAAGAGAAAATTAAGTGAACTTCAATCCAAGCTGAAGTGGACAAAGGATGATATTAAAAGAAATGAAGATGAGCACTCAAAGAAGAAAAATCATAATGTAGAGATGTTGAATAAATTCCTATAATAAAAAGATAGATTGCATACAAAAGTGATAAATCTTGCAAAAAAAGTGAAAGAGAAAGAAAAACAATTAAAACATATGGATGATGAAGCTTCTGTAGAATTGGAGGGTTCTGGAAAAGGAAAGAGAAGCTATAAGGATTTTTCTTATTCTAAAAAAGAGGAATTGCAAAAACCTCCCAAGAAGCCTAGAGTTCTAAAATAATATGGTGTATATTTGATGTCTATGTACATACTAATATTGTTGTAAAATAAATTGTTAGTATTTCTTGACAATACATATATTTTGATATAGTTAATGTGTTTCTAATGTGTAATACAAGTGTAATGTGTAATCCATATGTGCATTTTTCCTATATCTAAGAGATTTTAATGTGCAACCCATACTGAGAAGTGTGTATGAAACTACAAATGATCAAATATATTATTCATGATATATTCTACAGATGAACTGACATATGAAATATTCTTGAAATATATTCTACAAATTAATTGACATATGAAATATTCTTGAAATGTATTCTACAAATGAATTGGCAAATCATCATTTCATGTTATATTGAATAAATTGCACTATAACATAGACATACCAACCTTTCCTACAAACTCTTGTACTCATTTATATAGATTGTATGATCTACAATAAAATCCAAGTCATCCAAAACAACAATTGATAGTATTTTCCAATTTTTCATGGCTAGAACTAAAAATGCACACCAATTCCAATCGAAGTACACTGTAGGTATGAAATTTGGAATTTTGCATACAAAAACCTAATTAGACTAGTATAGTTTTAATTTCATACATAAATTAAACTTCTATTGTGAAATAAGAATGCATCCAACATTTGAAATGAGAACAGAACAACTATAAATGTTGGTTTCTTGTTCACGGGAATCATAGTTTGGAAACCAATCTCATGGCTCTGCAAGTTTGTATCATCTTTATATTTTTTACTATAATATAAATCATCATCATTCCTTACAGAAATTAATAAATGAGAACATAACATATATAATACATTCCGAAGAAAAAAACAGAGATAATGCAAAAATATAACCAACTCGATACTCAAGAAATTTTTAAAAGGGGTCCAAGAGCATTTTTTATTATATTATGCTTTCAATATAGAGCAGAGGGATAGTTTATAGTTGAATCAGTAACATAAAACAACTCCTTCAATAATAACTATCCATACTACCTATTAAATTCTATTTATAGACCTCAAGGGTCGGATTGACCATGTTACAAGTCGATTTCATTTGGTTGAAACTAAAATGTCGATTCACCCACTAGCCAACCCGTCCTTTGATGTACTTTCCTAGATTCAAATGAAGATACCAACTACTGTGGAACAAGGATAACATGACCATGCAACACAGGGGGGAAACAGGGATGAAGTGGACATGTTTCAACACTGGGGGTAGAAAGGGAGTAGAAGAGGAAGTTGCATTCTAGTTATCTGGATGGGAGATGCGAGTAGAGAAGAATTATAAGAGAAATGCACAGTGTGTGAGAGGTATCATAAGGAGAAAAGGGAAATACCAATGAAAGAAGAAAATTATAAGGAAGAGAGAAATGTTGAGACAAAAATGGCTGAGCAAAAAACAATATGCAATACCCATCTGGTGTGGAGAAATTAAAGTTGGAATTCAAGAAATCAATCCTGCTATGCCACCAAGAGGGAATGCTTGGGTTTTTGAAGAAGGACAAGGTGTTGAATCAGTGCAAGAAATAATTCACTGAGTGATGGTAAAGCAAGTCAATATTGGATTTTTTTACTCAAATGCACGCCCAGCATGAAAAAACTATGGTTTAGGGAAATTAGACTTGCAAAAACATGCAAAAACCTCAAAAACTGCAAAAACTGTGGTTTAGGGAAATTAGACCAAGACTAGGAGAAGATAAAAAATTGTCTAAGTATGGAATTATTGGTAAAATATGCCTAACTGGCCTTAGGGAAATGCCAGCCAAAGCTCATAGGATGATGATAAAAATATTATGAGAGTGTAGATATCTAGAGTCTTGTATGGTGCAACCAACCTGTTGCACCTGCAACAATTTCCCAAAATTCTAAAAAAAATTTGGACCCTCCTTTGCTTCGAGTTAGTTAGTTCTTCTCTTGGTTTCATTTTTTGATTTTAGCTTATGGATTTTGAAACGCCTTCTCGAAATTTGAGTGCTATCAATTAACGGGTTTCTCATTGTTTAAATGCTTTAAATTTCATATTGAATTGGGCTCCTTGCTGTTTTGCAAAAAAACCTTTAAAACCTTAGTTTCAAAGTTTTCTTGTATCGGGAGACATTTCATTTGACTGTCCCGCCGTTGCGGGTGTCTTCCAGCTCTTAATTTTCCTTTTTGTGTCGCCGTTGCGGGTGATCCTCATATCCTGAGATTCTTTTCCCGTCCCGCCGTTGCGGGTGTTTCCCAAAACTTGATCGTTTCTTTTCCGCTCCGCCGTTGCGGGTATGTTTCAGCCCCTGACTGTTTGTTTTGCGCCGACTGTTACGGAGAAGGGTGGTTTTGTTTTACCGTGGCGGGGGGTTGATGTTCCTTCTATTGTTTCGGGCGTTGTTTTTATGCCGTATCGGAGGGGGATGAACACTGTTCTCACCGCCGTTGCGGATCAATGGGAATCCCAAAATTTTTGTTGACTGTCGACCTGTGTGTATCGGAGCCCTGTAGGGTGTTACTGCCCCGTTGCATCCGCCGTTGCGGGGGTGGCTGAACTCGTGGTCACCCGACCAATGTATATGCCACCGCCCGACCATGAATTATCGTTCGCTCGACCCATTTCTTTGTGTGCGTTGCGGGTGATGGAGTAGTGAGGATGGTCCGTCGTTGCGGAGAGGGCTGAGCTTTAATCGCCCAGCATATCTTACATGATCGCTCCAACTGAGTTGACCTGTCACACATGTGAGGTTTTTATATATACGGGGGGCATGTGTTTGGTTTTTTTAATTGTTGTTTTGTTGCGCCCAAGCTGTCAACGCTGTCGACTTTGCGAATCCGGTGGAGCGTCGTGCCTGTACCTGCCGCCAGCTGTCGATTGGAAGCTCCGCCATTGTTGCCACAGCAGCTTCAAACCCCTGCCAGGTAGGATTGTAACCGCTTTGCCTAGTGTTTTTCAGGTTTTGAGCTAGATAATGTTGGCTTTGGTGGGGGTGACTGTGCTTAGGGTCCCCGGTTAGATAGCCCTTTGCGGTTAGTAGGAGGATGACTTTGCTTTTAAAATCCCGTGTTTAACCTATCCGTTTCGACCGCCGTCGCGTCTAGAGAGGAGAGAGTTTTTTCCTTTCTTTTAAGCCCGCATTTTATCTTCTATTATTTTGGGGTTGGATAGCTGCTGCGGTTAGAAAGGGGGATTTTTTGTCTTTATAGAACCCTCGTATTACCCGCAGCCATTTTGTTTCACCTAGAACCAGTGGAGGAAGACAAGGTGCAGGCGGCCGTTATGCCGCCTGCACCCGGTCTAGTGTTTGTCATGATGGGGTCTGTCAATACTTCGGAGGGGTTTCGCCGAATTTTTCATGGAGATGCCCGGCTGGTCGTTCCCCTTATGCGTTTTCCCTTTTTCTCGAACCCTTACCTACGCCTGCGCTGCACTGTTCGTCGTCTTCCACCGTGCGAAACCCTAGGGCCGCGCCGCTGTTGGTTTTTTTTTACTTTTTGAGGGTAGAACAAACGGGGGTGCCGGTGAAAGCGCCCTGCGCGAAATGATTCCAGGGGTGCCCGTGGTTTATGGTAGCACTGATGTAACTATCATGTCCTCGAACGGCATTGCCATTTTTGTTTATCCTTGCTAAAACATTGTATAGGTTTGAAAGATAGTCACGCCTTGCGTTTTGCACTAGCATTGCATATCGTTTCATTGGTAAAAAGGGCATTGTGAGAAATAATGTAGGTTTGATGTGGACCGGTTAATGAGTAAATTCATTGCGGAAATAGTCTGGGTCTTTGTGCTGATAGTTTCAGATAATCAGTATATAGATTGGTTGTGCATGCATGTGAGATTTTCTTTCTTACTTACATACTGATATAAAATAATAGCACAGCCCAAAAGATTGCATGACTAGTTCAAATTCTTTAACTTGAAGAGCCTATATCCGATATCATTATAGTCATAAAGACAATAGAGAAAGAATAAACTACTTAATAATATTCACAAATTTGAATTGCTCAATATCATGATGTTTTACATTGCAGGAGGAGTCTAAAATGTCCAGAAGACAGAAAAAGAAGGCCCCTGTGGTAGAAGAACAAACAGCAATAGAAGCCGTCCTACCAACTGAGTATATATATGAGGATACCCAGTGTGTCACGGGGGTGGACCCTGAGTATAAGTGGGGGGACATACACAGGCTGATTTCCCATAGGGAAGTCCCAGATATGGGCCTAGAGGAGGAACCCATCTACGCAAACATAGAAAAATATGCAATTATGAAGGTTGCCACCAGGCTAGAGATGTTTCCATGTTCTGAGGTGATGAGGTGGATCTTTCCACACACAAACCATGGCTCAATGCTTATCTGTAATGTTGAAGGTCAGGGCTATGCTTCCTTTAGCCCTGGATATGTGGCCTTAGCTTACCACCTGCCTGAGCCTCAAGTTTTCTTGTCCAATGAGTGGTTGGACAATCTCAGGATGGATTTAATAGAAACCATGAGAAAAATTCTATTACCGGGGAAGCTCTATAGACATAGAGCTACTGAAGATTATGACACAGCCAGCCTTAGAGCCCCTTACAGGTTCATAGCTCTAATGCTAAATAGGATCTTCGGGAGGGCTAATGGCAGATTATTCAAATTCGAATGGATACCCCTGTTTTTTTATGTGGCCACAGAAGGGACCATCTTCAACTGGTCCATCCTGGTATCTAGTAGTCTATCTTCTTGTATAGCCGCAGCAAAAGGAGGAGTAGAACAGAAAAAATCCGAGTTTTATATGAGCTCGATCCTGATTGACTGCATACTATGCCGCCAGCCCTTCCCCGGGCTCAAATGTGTTTGGGACAGGGACAGAATGCCCGTATATGCAGCCTACAAGTTAATGGGGGCTCACCAATACCATAGTTATTATCGAGAAATCTGTGAGCATTTTATTATGCCTCTGCACACTCTTATCTTCCGAAAGGAATGTGACTGCATGTCTGAAGAAGCTATGCAGGTAATAGAGGAATATGGTGATTATTTCTTGACAGAGAACGGGATGTACCTTAGAATGTTTGGTGGGTCAAGGACACCTTATCTGCTGCCCAAGTATGCAACAGATTACGTAATCCATAAGGAGGATGTTAGACAGGTTTTTATTGACGGAGTTGGTCATTTCTTATTTCAAAAAAAGAAGGCTGTCTATCCACCCTTACCATTTAAGTTAGGCAGCTGCAGTTTCGCCAACATAAAACAAGCTCCAGAATTTATAGAGGAACTAGGGAAGTTCCATTTTGGGGAGATGACTTTCAGGCGAAATGACACTCATGATAGAATGGCTGAGAATTGCAGAAAGCACAAGGTTTTTTATGAGTACACCCATCATTTTGACAATGATGAATCCATTTTCAGAAGAGCCCCGAACATGACAGCACTCAATAAGAGGTTCAAACCGAAGCACTCCACCAAGGGTGGAAAAGGATCTGAACAAGAGAAGGATGAGTAGGCTAAGGCTGAAGAAGCATCCCAAAGGATAAGAGAAGAGGCCCAGAGGCTAGAAGAGGAGGCTGCAGAGTGGCTCCGAAAAGGAGAAGAAGAAAAGAGGAAAGAGGCCCAGGATGCAGCTGAACGAGTAAAGGAAACAGCCAGAGAAGCAAAGGAAGCTGCTAACCAAGCAGCTGAGGAAGCCCAGAGAAAGCTGGATGAAGAGCTCCGAAAACAGGAAGCTGAGAAGACAGAGTTGACACAACAACAGGCTCCTGAATCACAGACAGAGCAGAGCCAGGGTGAAGAGATCCCTGGGGTGCAAACTCTTCAAATGCCCACTAATACCACTCCTACAACCCCCATGCTCCAGTTAGTACCCTTCGCACAGGAAAAGGGGGAAGAAGTCCCTGATTTCAGTACTGTTTATTATGACAGGGCTACCAAAAGGATTATGAGAAGAACTGAGAGAAAGCTAGAGGCAGAAGGAGTGACCAGTACAATGATAACAGATAAAGCTATGATGGTCGGGACAGATAAAGATCCAAGGTTTGTCATAAGGGCTGGGAAGGAAGCAATACACGCTACGGAGGATAACATAGACCGAATGATGATTGAGATAGAATCATCCAAGAAGACCTCCGCTCAGCTTAAAGACACCCTGAGAAGGGAAAAAGAGGAAGGAAATAGACTGAAAAGAAAATATGAGCATGTGCTTAAAGAAATGGAGGCCACGAAGAGCGAAATCCATGCTATTCAGCAAGAAGCACAGGTGAAAGAAACAACACAAGAAGCCCTGGGAAAAGCACAACAGGAAATTCAAGAGTTGAAGGATGAAAAGGAGCAGCTGAGGGTGAAGATAAATGACCTGACGGAGCAGCAACATATCATATATGAATCCAATACCTTGCGAGTTAAGGAACTGGAAAAGCAGCTGGAAGCAGCAAAGGCACAGCAGGTCGATCTGTAGCCGGTTAAAGAACACATCTTGGCTCAGAAAGCTAAGGTGCTGTACCTGCAAACTGCTCTAGAGGAGGAAAGATGTCATGTCCTCCAGATTGATGGCAAACTGGATGAAATATTAAACACCGCTTCTTATTTTGTGGACAGGTCGCAAGACATCCTTGAAGTACTGACTTCAAGGATAACCAGGGTGGAGGATGACAAGGAAGTCCCAACTGAGCTAGTAGTCAAGGATAAACAAGCTTTGAAAAGGGACCATGACCTGATAGAATTCGTCGTCAACACTGCAGAAGACTTCCAGAAGAATGTCAAGAAAACAAAGGGAGCATGCGCAGAATTCTTCAGGAGAGCCCTGGTCACATATAACCATTGTCAGGAAGAAGCTGAACAGAGACTACACGAGTTCCCAACTCATGATGCATTTGCAGAAATGTTGCAGAAAAGGCAACAAGATGAAGAGGCCAAAGTGCAATGCATCAGAGCTGTTGATGAACCAATCCTCAGAAATGAAATAGGCCACACAGCCATTAGTATATAGCTCTTGGAGGAGCAGGTACGTTTGAACACGGCCAGAGTTGAAGCCATTCAGAACCAAGCTGACAAATTTGAGCTGAGCATTCAGTTCCTGGAACCCAACTCATTTGAGGGTCTCGCTGCTGAAGCAGCAGCATGGAGAAAGTTCTTGGAGGACCAAGCGGGACCCCCCTCATGAGAAGGATCGGTCAACTTTTTGTATAATTTAATATTTTGTAAAAGGTTATAAGGAATTGAAACGTTGGGGAGCCCAAAGGTCACTTTGGGCAACCCAACCAATTCTGTTTTTTGTATAAAACTAGGGAAGATAGACAAAGGAAAGGGGCTTTTTTCCCAGTAACACTGGAGGACCTATTGTAAAAAGAACTATTTCCTTTTGCAATAAAGATTTTAGTTTTCCTGTTGGAGAAAGAGCTGTGAAGTTTCCAAATGTTATGCAATGGATGGCAGAAAGATGAACTACTTTATTTTTTAGCTTATGTCCATAAATCGTGAGATCGTTCTAACCCTGTGACTTATGTCTTGTTGAATGGTTTCTGATTTATTTAGTGGAAAATTCACTCAGAGTAATGCCTGCGTTTCATATAACAGTTAGCTATCTGATTGTTAGAATATTTTCTTGTTCATGTGTTGTAAACGTAAATATCAGCTATCTGTCATTTGGTTTATTATACATGGATATAATGCATTACTTACTAATAATCATTTTCTGGCTCCCCAGGGATAGATAGTTAGGTGTTTAGATTGTTAGTTGTTTTAATTCCTTGTGGTTTAGATGTTCGAGAACCTAAGACGAGAGGTAAGAACCTGCACAGCACATTGTGTAGTTTTTGGCATCTTTATCACCCTGCATGATTAAGGTAGGCATATGCATTGCATACATTAAGTCAAAATACAAATTCCGGTGAACCGGGCCGCAACCGGTAAACCCTTGTTACTTTGACCTACGGTAGCCGGACCGTAATCCGGACGGATTCCCTATACCAAACAGTCAGCGGGCTAGTTGGGAACGTGGATTGGGGAGAATCCTTTACTGTTGCCGCCTGCGATTTTCCAGGCCTCAACACAACCATATAATTATCCTGACCAAAAAGTATTTCAGTAAGAAGATATCAATCTGCCAAAAGTGCCTCTCAACCATATTTGCACTGCTCCAGAAAAATGCCCTCCAAGGAGAGAGAAAGAAGCTCTAGAAGATGAACGTTGTCTTGATGGATTCACCTTGTTGGCCTCTACCCATTGGGAATCTCAGTTTCCAAGTTTGAAGGAAAAATGAAATCACCTTGGTGACCTAGGGTTTGAAGAGAGCTGGTTAAGTGTTAGACAAAGAGTTTGAGAGACCACTTGGAAATGCTCGCAACATGGTGTTTCATTGATGATAAAAATAATCATGTGATATGGTCATGTTCATTGTTGAAATGGATATCTATCCATGCTCTTGGTTTTTCTTATGGTGACCAGATAAGGAAAATATCAACCTGGCAAAATAGAATAATTATCCTATTTTGCATACTAAAGACAGAAAAAGTGGCTAAGTGTTGTAAAGGGGCTAAGTGATGCCCACATTAAGGTTGATGCCCGCGCTAAGGATGATGCATGCATGGCATGGCATGGAATAGATTATGATGTGGCATGAAGTCAAAATCATTGTTGTATTATGACATCATTCTGAAGAAATACGACAAATTAGTGAAAATCAGGAAATTGGCTAAGTGTGGGAATATTGGTCCAAGTAGCCTTAAGAGGATGCCCTCCAGAAATGGTTTGTTGAAGAAAATGCCTGCACCACATGGGGATATTGTAGGTTGTTTTTTTGTGTACTCAACCATGGTCTCATTTTGTCCAAAGAGGCCCTGAAGAAGAATTTATGGACCTGCAAAAACTGTGGTTTAGGGAAATTAGACCAAGCCTAGGAGAAGATCAAAAATTGACCAAGTATGGAATTATTGGTAAAATATACCTAAATGGCCTTAGGGAAATTCCCGCCACATATCATAGGATGATGATAAAAATATTATGAGACTGTGGATATCTATAGTTTTGTATGGTTCATCCAACCATATCATTCTCCTAACCCAAAAGTCTTTCGGTAAGAAGATATCAAACTGCTAAAAGTGCCTCTCAGCCATATTTGCACTGCTCCAGAAAAATACCCACCGAGGAGAGAGAAATAAGCTCCAGAAGATGAAAGTGGTCTTGATGGATTCACCTTGTTGGTCTCTACCCATTGGGAATCTCACTTGCCAAGTTTGAAGGAAAAATGAAATCACCTTGGTGACTAGTGTTTGAAGAGAACTGGTTAAGTGTTAGACGAAGAGTTTGAGAGACCACTTGGAAATGCTCGCAAGGGAGTGTTCCATTCATGATAAAAATAATCAGATCATATCATCATGTTCATTGTTGAAATGGATATCTATCCATTCTCTTGGTTTTTCTTATGGTGACTACATAAGGAAAATATCAACCTGGAAAAATAGAATAAAAATCTTATTTTGCATACTAAAGACATAAAAGATGGCTAAGTGATGCCCGCAATAAGGATTATTCCCACATGGCATGGCATGGCATATATGATGATGTTGCATGAAGTCGAAATCATTGTTTCATTATGACATCGTTCTAGAGAAATACGGCAAATTAGTGAAAATCAAGTAGCCTTAAGAGGATTCCCGCCACAAATGGTTTGTTGAAGAAAATGCTCGCACCACATGGGGATATTGTAGGATGTTGTTTTTTCTACTCAATCATGGCCTTAGTTTGTCCAAACAAACCCTGAAGAAGAATTTATGGACCTGCCGAAATTGTGGTTTAGGGAAATTAGACCAAGCCTAGGCGAAGATCAAAAATTGTCCAAGTATGGAATTATTGGTAAAATATGCCTAACTGGACTTAGGTAAATGGTCTCCACAGCTCATAGGATGATGATAAAATTATTATGACAGTGTATATCTCTAGAGTCTTGTATGGTGCATCGAACCATATAATTAGCCTAACCAAAAAGTATTTCAGGAAGAAGATATCAATCTACCAAAAATGCCTCTCAGCCATATTCGCACTACTCTAGAAAAGTGCCCGCTGAGGAGAGAGAAAAAAACTCCAAAAGATGAAAGTGGTCTTTCTGGATTCACCTTGTTGAACTATACCCATTGGGAATATCACTTGCCAAATTTGAAGGAAAAGTGAAATCACCTTGGTGACCTAGGGTTTGAAGAGAACTGCTCAAGTGTTAGACAAAACGTTTGAGAGACCACTTGGAAATGACCGAAAGGGGGTGTTCCTTTGATGTTAAAATTCATTAGATGATATCGTCCTGCTCATTGTTTAAATGGGTAGCTATCCATGCTCTTGGTTTTTCTTATGGTGACCAGATAAGGAAAATATCAACCTGCCAAAATAGAAGAAAAATGTTATTTTGAGTACTAAAGACAAAGAAAAAATGGCTAAGTGTTTTAAAAGGGATAAGTGATTCCCACATTAAGGTTGATTCCTGAACAAAGGATGATGCTTACATGGCATGGCATGGAATATATGATGATGTTAAATGAATATGAAATCATTGTTGCATTATGACATCGTTCTGGTGAAATACGAAAAATTAGTGAAAATCAGGAAATTGGCTAAGTTTGGGAATATTGGTCCAAGTAGCCTTAAAAATGTGGTTGAGAGAAATTAGACTGTGCCTAGGAGAAGATAAAAAAATTTCCAAGTATGGAATCATTGGTGAAATCTGCATAACTATCCTTAGGGAAATGCCTGCCACTGCTCAGAGGATGATGATAAAAATATTCTTAAGAGTGTGGATCTCTAGAGTGTTCTATGGTGCATCCAACCATATCTAGAAGGATATAAAAAGAGGTTTTTTGGATAGTTTGAAGAAAATATAGAAGCATCTTCACAATAACCCACATGCTAGGAAATGCATATTATCATTTCAAACTTACAAATTTCATATATAATGAAAAAGTTATTCAAAAAGAAAAACCAATTATAACATAACAATAATATACCAGACATAATTGAAAGCAACAAATACATAATTCATATGTATTAAATAGTAGAATTCACCATATAGATTACACCTAATAGAATAAAATTTTATTAATAAATGTAAAATGTTTACAACTCCAAATGTGGTACACTAGTCCTCATCCCTAATCCATACAATTTTAAAAACTATCCAAGATTCCTCCTCTAGACCTCGAGGTAACAGCAGAGGACTCCTATTGGTGCAACCTGTACTTACTTTTCCCATCGTTAATTATCAAATAGCTTCCATTGATTAGTATTTGGTATATCTAGACCGATCATCTCCTTGGCCATTACGCTGAGCTCCTGTTTTTAGCATAAGATAACTCTAGAAAATTTGTACATATGGCTTTGAAGTCAAACAACATATCAAAATATACAGTTAATTTATCAATCACTGTTTTTCCATGCAAGGACTGATGTTGCATGTCATCAAACTATTTGTGATCTAATATGCAACTGATTAACCTGTCATTATATTCTTTTCAACACCGCATTCCTCCTTTCTCTTCCCAGAAAAAATGGATTCCTTTTCTAATTAAAGGATTAAACAGTTCGATGAATTCCTTGATTTGATGATGCATGACATCAATTTTTGCTTCAACTGTTGCCAAATGATGCTATTTATTTACCACTTTCCTTTCCCATGCGATAACCAAAACCCTATCATGGATATTTCATTTCTTTATTTCCTCTTTTGTCATGTTATTCAAAAACTTGATTGCATTATTAGTTGTGTCAATAGGCTTCTTAATTAACACCTTTTTTACCATCAAGAAATTTTTTTAGCAGCTTGTGTAACAATATCCCTATCAAGAATAAAATCAAAATAAGGCCTGATCTTGGCTGCTTCTGCTATCAATACATGCCAGATGAGATGTTTCTCTCCCTGTAAGGTTGACTGTCCTGTAACCTATTTTGTCAATTTGTTGTTCTTATCCACCATTTCCTTACTTTTGTATTCCAATTTAGCAAAACAACTGGAAGACACCTTCAGGGGGGGTCTTTCAAAAACCCTCCCAAAATTCCTGAGAATTATAATTTTTAGGGGGTGGGGGGGGTTAGGGGCCACCCCCAAAACCCTTAAAACTCATTTGGGGGGGCTTTAGCAAAAATGTCACAAGCCACCTTTAGGGGGGGTCTTAAAAACCTTTTGGGGGGTTTAGAAAAACCACTACGAAACACCCTTAGGGGGGGTCTTTCTAAAACCCTCCCCCAAAAGTCCTGAGAATTACACTTTTGACGGGGGTTTTTAAGGATCGCGCCCAAATACCTTAAAAAATGTTTGGGGGGAGTTTTATCAAAACCATTGCAACAGACCTTTAGGGGGTTCTTTCTACAACCCCCCCCCCCCCAAGAGTCATAAGAATTATACTTTTGAGGACGGGTTTTAAGGACCGCCCCAAAATACCTTAAAACACTTTGGGGGGGGGGGTGTTAGAAAAACCACTACAAGCCACCTTTAGGGAGGGTCTTTCTACCCCCCCCCCCCCCCCCCAAAAAAAAGTCCTGAGAATTAGACTTTTGAGGGGGGTTATTAAGGACCACCCCCAAATACCTTAAAAAATATTTGGTGGGGGTTTTACCACAACCGCCACAAATCACCATTAGGGGGGGTCTTTCTATACCCCCCACCCCCAAAGTCCTAAGAATTAGACTTTGGGAGGGGGAGGGGGGGGGGGTTGTCAAAACCACCCCCAAAAGTATTGAGAATTGGACTTTGGGGGGGGCTTGTTACACAACCACCATGAAAAGTATTAAGAATTGGACTTTTGGGGACAGTTGTTCACAAACCACCCCCAAAATTCCTGAGAACTGTGCTTTTGGGGGGGTTGTTTAAAACCGCCCCCAAAAGTACAATTTTCGGGACTTTTGAGGGGGTTTTTAAGAACCAACCCCAAAGGCCTAAAAACAATTTTAGGGGGGGTTAGCAAAATCGTCGCAAGCCAAAACCACCCCCAAAAGGGTATTTTGTTGTAGTGAATATATAAAAGAATTAGTTGAAGAACTAAAAATGTTGATAATACAACGACTAGAAGAACTGAAGAAGCATGCAGACAAAGAAAAACCAAAATAAAATCAATCCTACCCTCTAGTGATCAGTTGAATGAGGAATATGTTGCGGCATCTCAATTTTCAAGTGAGTGAATGCAAGCTTATATGGAACCTAAGATAGCAAAAGAGGTTACGCCGCCAGAATTTCCAAATAAAGAATTGGAGATTGATTTTGCACGACATGATAGAAGAAAATGGAATCAGGGAATAAGTTCTTGCGAATTCCGAGTGCTCGGGCTAAATAAAGTTGGTGTCTACATTAGCACTCATGTTAGGAGGAAGGGTTTCTATCATAAAGGAACAACCTATGTTGACTCCTAAGTTCTCAGGTCAAGCAGAGTTGGGGCATGAATCGACACTCATGACAAAAGAAGGGATTCCTATCATAAAGTAACAAGATATGTCGACTCCCAAGTCCTCAGGTCAAGTAGTGTTGGGGTCTACATCGACACTCATGAAAAAATAAAGCACTACGATCGAAAAGAAGAATATGTTATGACTTTTGATTTCTCAGGTCAAGAAGTGTTGGGATCTACACCCTTGATATAAGAAGTAACTGTGACTCTCGAGTTACCAAGTCAATAGGAACAAGGGACTACTGTGACTCCTACATATTCAAGTAGGGATGAACATTAGAGAAAATTTCAACTCAAAATGGGCCTCCTAAGGAAAATTAATAAAATAATAGTTAAAATAATAAAATAATATTTATTAATTTTGGAGGAAGAA